>JAJMKX010000264.1:0-145066 GCA_030569435.1 Metschnikowia koreensis | reverse complement strand
CGTCTAAAATGTTTTAGGGGGGAGCTAAAATTAGAAGCCAAGCTGTAAGACGATGGTTTTGGTATTCTCTCGAGGAAAGTACTAGTGACTTGGCTAATAATAGTCCTCGTCTCAAAACCACTTAAACAATAGGCTTACCGATGTGCTTGTGCCTGGAACAATTTACAGGTAAATTTTGAATGATCAAACTATTGGTTCGCACGTGAATGAAAATATCTATTTGGAAATTCTGCAATTCCTTTTAATTATTTTATTCCAGAACTATGTTTTCTTTGCCCTTTTCCAGTCTGTTTGGCATAGTCGTACAATGAATTGTTTGTTTGCAAATACACAGATTAGAAAAAAAAAAAAAATGAGGAGCACGGTGAACTTCTGTTTTCTCTCTGTGTCTATTTCCTTTTTCTTTTTCTTTTTGTTAGCGCAATTTACATGAATATTCACGCCGGCGAGTTTCAAAATCCTATTGTTTGTAACGCGGCGAAGTAAATCTTTACCCTATATATTTCTATTGTTCTAGTTGCGAGACCAACCACCGGAACGCGAATTGGGAAGTACAGCAGGAAAGTTTCAGATGATTGTTTCACAAAAAAAAAACACACACGTTCTTTTTTCGGCAATTTCCGTTTTTAGATTCTTGCCGGTGGCGTGGATTCATCTTTCTCAAAAGGGGATTTTGGCTTCCCTAACAGGATTACTAGGGTTTTTGTGGAACCCCGCTTTTGCGACGAACGTTTTTTAATATAGGCATAAAAGTATGGTGACTTTGGAACTAAATGTCATATGTGATAAATCGATAAGATGGGCTGAAAATTTAATAGAGTTGCAAAACGTTTTAAACCTGTGTGTCAATAATGATTAAAAAGTGCTATTTGTAGGTGTTTCAATCGTGCAATTTCATTATACCAACGGTATGAATCCGAGTGATTACTCAAGGGAACTTCATGAAAATTTATAAACTTTAATTTCTGATTCCCAAAATAAAAATCATAAAAAACATTTTTTGAAAATTGCCGATGTTTTAAAAGAGAAATGACTTTCTTCTATACACATTATCCTATAAATAAAAAATGAAATAATTAAAACCATTTAATCCACGCGAAGTAAGTCATACTTCATCACCGCTCCTAAAAGAACCCGGAAACCCTCATCCACTTGCTCAGGAGTACTATACTCTTCAAAGTTATGGGAAACACCATCTTTCGAAGGAATAAAAACCATGGCCGTGGGAACATGAAGAGCAGTAAGCCCCGAGTCATGACCAGCACCACTGACGATAGGGATCGACTGATCTTCGCCAAAAAGCTCATCGGAAGATTCTTGGATGCACTTCATGCAAGTGTCGTCAAAATGAACTGCTTTTTGGTTCACAAGCTCTTTCAAGCTCACGTCTAATTTGACACCAGACTTGCTGACAATGCTGTTGAGACTGGCACTAAATTCCTCGTACATTGAGTCAAGTTTTTCGTCTAGGTGGTGACGAATATCAATAACAAAACGCACTTCCTGAGGGATCACATTCACCACTGCAGGCTCCAACTCCATGATTCCGCAACTAAACAAACCACCATATTTAAGGGCAATTTCATTACCTTTAACCAAAACTTGGGCAGATGCAAGCAAAGCGTCAGATCTGGAGCGAAGAGGCGTGGTGCCAGTATGCTGAGCCTTTCCTTTCATGGTAATTTCAATCCATCTAAGAGCCTGAATGCCTTGCACACGGCCGATTTTTTTCTCTTCTTCTTCAAGAATCGGACCCTGTTCAATATGAAGCTCGAAGTGGGCGGCCAAGGGATTGGCTTCGTATGAGCAAGGAACATCACCCAAATAGCCAATACGCTCTAGTTCATCACGCACTGAAACCGGCACTTTGTCGGTGACGGATTTCATATTGTACACTTGCTCAAGATCTGCTGCTTTGGCCCACACTGAAGACGACATCATGCTCATGGGGAATCTTGCACCTTCTTCATTCATCCAATCGACAACACAAACTGGGTAATTTGGCACATACCCATTTTCCTTCATAGTTCTCAAAACTTCCAATCCACTAAGAACACCCAAAATTCCATCGTATCTTCCTCCAGTAGGTTGAGTATCCAAATGAGAGCCAATAGCGGTTGGGCTTCCCTCATTTTTGCCTGGCAAAATCCCAAAAATATTGCCCAACTCGTCGATCTTCACTATACATTCTAGTTTCTTCAACTCGGCTACAAACCAGTCTCTGACACCTTTGTCTTCGTCGGATAAAGCCAAACGGCAAACTCCAGTCTCTGTGGAATCTTTACCCCATTTCCCTTTTGGACCAAACTTATTAGCTGTTTCATGAATAGTTTCGATTAAGCGGTTCTCCTTGATGGTCAACGCAGAGGCACCTTGGGTTTGCAAAGTCAGTGGCATTTTTGAAGAAATGTTAGAAATATTACTTTTATAAAATATTATAGAATTAATAAGAGTTTTTGGGCAGAATCTCCGACTTTATATAAATTTGCGGCTGCTGCCCGTTGCATTCGGCTTACCCGATTAGGCAACCCGACAGAGAAAATCGCGCTTCGCCCCATGGATCAAGATAAGAATCCGCTCGCGGGCTGTATATGCAAAATAGCGGGAGTTTCGTTTGAGATAGCCCGAAAATTTAAATCTTCAAATGTACGGCATTGTTTCTGAAGTATTTTATAGAGCTGACATTTTTATTTATTTTATAAATACGCATATAATATTAGTTGCATATTTGATCCAAGACATCTGTGTCAAACATTAACTCAAAAGGCTCATCGCCATCGTAGAGCTCCCACAATCCATCTAAATAATTAAGGATCAGTAGAATGATTTTGGAATTTGATCTGTGAAACAAATCTTGAAGGCATTTCCTAAAGAATTTTTGATCATCATCATCAGCGCTTGTGCTGGCTGCAATCATAAGGGACCATATCGGGAAAATCGTAGTTGCATTATAAGGCTGGTCAATATCGGACCGAATGGCTTTCACAAAATGCTGTAGACGGTGGGCACGCACAGAGTCGAAATCGATCATTTTCAGGATTAGAATTATCGACGTATTTAACACAACTTTGGCAATCGACATGGTGACTTGTGCATTCGAATGACCATAGGCATCAGACTCGTTTTCAAACGACAAAAGAAGCGCTTCAGCTAACTGGATTAATTCCATATGCACAAGTTTTTCATCTTCACCGAGCGGGAGCTTGAGACGACACAGCCAGGAGCATTTGGCTGCAATTTGAAAGGCAAGCATCGACCGGTATTTATAGCGGTCCATACTATCATAAAATATCAGAACAAGCTTTGCCCGTGACTGATGAAAGAAAACAAAGGGAGAAGGCACTAAATCAGGAAGCTCTTTATGATCACAGAAGAAAATAGTGATCGAATAGTTAAAAAGAAAATTCTCCATCATGATTTTTTCAAGTTCCAGAAACTGCTGGGCGGAGGATTTAGTCTCTTCATTTCTCGAAAGACGCAAAGAAATAATCTTATACGCTGCCCCGAAATGGGCCGCACACCTGGTGGCATTAGAATCGGCAAACATATCTCGAAGACATAAGATTTGAAGCACTTGGACTGCAACAAAAAACCATACTTCCCCGCCCTGAATAGCCCCGAGCTTGAGCTCTGATAAATAATAATTGATTGCTTTGGTATACCGTTCTTGCGCCATACTTCTATATTCTGCCTGATTAAATGCTATTATAGAAGCTCCACAGGCTATGAAAACTTCTTGCAATAACGCGGACTCTTTGGCTGCAGCTATTACAAGTTCCAGACATTTCTGTTGGTCCTGAAAATTCACTTGGGCTAAAGTAGGAAGAAAATTGTTGATGAACACTGAGAGAAAACGAATATCCATTTCTGAGCGATTTCCCACCAATCTGAAATCAGATAGGATATCCGTGGCTTCTCCTGTGCATCTTTTTGAACAAACAACCTGAACATCTTGTTTTTCAACAAAGTCCAGACTATCTGGCGAATTTGAATGTAAGGTCTCGATACAGCTGGAGGTCTGCACAAAGGCATGGCTCAAGGTTTCGAAAAATTTGGAATCGGAGAAGAATTGTGGGGGTCTGACTATGAGACCCTGATCATTTGGGGGGAAATATTCATCCGTAGAATTTATATCAGTAGGAGTTAGAGAAACTCCAAACCCATTCGACGTATCCAGATTGTGAGGAGATTCCCTACTACTGCTGAGCTCCTGGTTAACAAGAAAAGAAACTTTTTTCAACTCCGATCCCATGTTTCCAGGTGAGTTTTGCGGCGACCGAGAAAGCAGGCCAAAATTAGGCTCTCGTAGTATAAATTCGTCTTGCTGCACATTGTTTTTCTTCGACTGACTCTTCACTATTGGCTGTGGCCATACGCAATCTAATCTACTTTTAACACAATTCTGGCATCGAGTCACTGCCTCGTCGCATTTGATCCGTTTTTTTTTGCAGTTTAAACATCCCCGAGATGACCGTATCGAGGGTTTTCTCGGTTTTTTCAGCTTCAAGTTATCGCCCTTCAATTCAAAGACCAACTGAAAGTCCTTAAATGAGCCCATTTTAATATTTAAGTGGCTTTTTCGGAGTGTGGATGTGCCTCCATTGACGATTTCAAGAGAATTGATGGAGGCAAAAAAAAAAAGAACACACGCCTTATCTCTGTTTCAATATTTGCGCACGTGACCATAAACACATCTTGTTTTTGAATTTTAGATAACAGAACTTTGCGAAAGCGCGGATTTAATTCTGTGAGGGGCCACCAGGGGCCCGGGGACCTGCGCGGTTACGTTCAGTTATTTGATAAGACAGAGGGTAACCATCGAGAACATCCATAACCACATTATCTTGTGGGAAAAGATTGGGTCAATTGAAGCTCTGGCACCTAAAAGCCGAAAGAAAAACTAATTCTTCTTCATTTTTTTTTCCATTTTTTTGAGGCTTGATTCATTTCAGTATATCCAGTCGTCGGAAGTGCGTGGATCCGAGGCCCGGGGCCAGTGTGATGATTATCAAGGTCAAAAGTGTGGTGCCATATATACTGCACAGTGCACCGTTATCCCGTAATCGTGAGCCGCACTTCCAAATTCCGCTCCGTGCTTTTTAAAGGGTCTCACATAATAATAGTAACGATATCGTTCTAGCTCTTGCTTTCTCTTTTTTTTTTTTCTTTTTTTTTCAAAGAATTTCCACAGTTTCTTCTGGTATTCAACAGCAATGAAATCATTGGAAAAACAGGTTTTGACCGAGCCTTCTCCGCCAGCCAAACCAGCCGTTTTTGGCAAATTCACCAAGGGCTTGCTTTTAGGTGCTGCGTTATGTATGCTTACATATAAATTAACACGGGAAAATGTCCCTGAAATCGAAAACCCAGTGAATGTTGTTTTGGATGCCTTGAAGGAGAACCATGCTGAAGAATGGTCCAAAAAATACACGTCGGAGCCGCATTTGGCCGGCACCAATTTTGGGCTAGTGCAATGGACCAGAGATAAGTTTGAGGAATATGGCTGGAAAACCGAAATCGATACCTACGATATTTACGTCAGTTATCCTGAAAGTCACGACTTGAATCTTCTTGACAATCATGGAGAAATTCTCTATAAGGCTCCTTTGAAAGAGGACGTGATCCCTGAAGATTCTACCAGTGGAGGCAATGATACAGTGCCCACGTTTTTGGGTTATGGAGCAAATGGAAACGTCACCGCAGAGTATGTCTATGTCAATTACGGGTCCAGAGAAGACTTTGCCTTGTTGAAGGAGCTAAATGTAGATGTAAAGGGCAAAATCGCCATTGCTCGTTATGGCAGTATTTTCCGTGGGTTGAAAGTCAAATTTGCCCAGGAAAACGGGGCTGTTGGAGTCTTGCTTTATTCTGACCCAGGGGATGATTCTGGGGTGACTCCAGCAAATGGTTATAAGCAATATCCAAATGGACCTGCCAGACACGAATCTTCTGTTCAGAGAGGAAGTGTACAATTTCTTGGTGGAATTGGGTCTGCACCTGGCGATCCTACCACCCCGGGATATGCTTCTAAGGGCGATGTAGAAAGACAGGATCCTCACGCCAGTATTGGTAAGATCCCTGTGCTTCCGATCTCGTACCGTGAAGTGAAACCTATTTTGCAGAAATTGAATGGACATGGTGAAAAGGCTCCTCAACATTGGGCAGGTGAGCTCGAGGGCATCGAGTATAGCTTGGGCCCAAACCCAAATGTGACATTAAACTTATACTCAAACCAGATTTTCAACATCACCCCAATGTGGAATGTTTATGCGGAAATCGAGGGAGAAAATAAGGATGAGGTGATTATCATTGGAAACCACCGTGATGCCTGGATCAAAGGTGGGGCTGGAGACCCAAACTCCGGCTCTGCTGCCTTGATTGAAATTGCGAGGGCCCTTGGCTCCTTGAAAAAGGCCGGTTATAAGTTTGAAAGAACCATTATTTTGCAGAGTTACGATGGCGAAGAGTACGGCTTGTTAGGCTCAACGGAATTCGGCGAATATGCAGCAAAACGCTTGCAGAAAAAAGTGGTGGCCTACTTGAACATGGATGTGGCAGTTGTTGGACGTTACTTTCATTTGGGTGCTTCTCCTGTTTTGAAAAGAGTTTTGCGTAAAGTGGCAAAATGGTTGCCCTATCCAGTTGGAGGTGTAGGCTCTCTTTACGATCATTTCGTGAAGGAAAGAGGCGACAGAATTTCTAACTTGGGCTCGGGCTCGGACTATACTGTTTTCTTGGAGCATTTGGGAATTCCTTCTGCTGATATTGGATTCGGCCAAGGTAAAGGCGACGCAATTTACCAATACCACTCGAACTATGACTCCTTTGATTGGATGGCTAAGTATGGCGATAAAGGTTTTGTCTACCACAACTTGGCCGCCAAGTACTTAGCTTTGGTGGCTTTAGAGCTTTCCAAACACAAGTTGATTGACTTCTCCACTTTCGATTACGCAACCGACTTGCTCAAATACTACGACCAGCTCAAAGAAGTGATTCCCAAGAAATGGTATGGTGAGCCAGTCTCGGCAAACGCAGCCAGGGAATATTTGGGTGATGAAAACGAGAACGAGGATTTCATTTTCGAGGCAACTGAAGAAAACTATTCAAAAAAATCCCGCTACGCGTTCCCTGAGTTGATGGTTCCAGTACAATGCTCTCATAACAGAAGAATGAAGATGCTTGATCCCGAGAGTCACGAGGAACTCACTTTCGGCGACATTTTTGCCCATACAAAAACACAATTGGAAGAGTTTATTGAGTCCGCAGGAATTTTTGATGAAAGAAGTGACATTCTTCAAGTGGAGTACGAAAACAGAGAGGCCTTGAATTGGTGGCTGCGGATAAAGCTCCACTTCCAGATCTTGCGCCAAAACAAGTTGCTTCAGTATTTCGAGAGAAACTTTTTGTATGTGCACGGGTTGCACGAAAGAAGCTGGTTCAAGCACATTGTTTTCGCGTCTGGAAGATACACGGGCTATGCGGGCCAAACTTGGCCTGGAATCAGAGAGGCAATTGAGGATAACGATATTGACCGTGCGGTGAAATGGCTTGGGCTTACTGCAAAGGCCGTGAAGCGTGTGACTGTTCTGTTGAATTGAGTTCTACTTCTGTCTTTCATGTTCTTGATTTGCGTTAAATGAATAAAAAACACAATAAAAAAACCTTTTTTTTTTTTCTTTTGGAAAAACAAGGTAAATTTGGTGGCTTAAAATTATGGCCACATCAAATTGTAGACAAATAAACGCTCTCTGGCTCAGGGTCTGCCATTAACATTTTCGGCCCCTGTTGCGCACCTGCCGTCAATTTTGCCAAAGCCACCGTCTGAACTGCATGAAGGATACATGACGTAATGCAACAGGTGAAAATTTTTGTTCCTGGGAAAAATGTAAACACCCGGCTTGTTGTCACGAGATTCCGCGAGAAATATTTCACATTAGTATACACATACCCCTCGTAATTCCTATCTCTTCTTGAACGTTTTCTTTCAAAAATTTCTAGATTCTTTTTATCTTTTCCCACAACTTTCCACCCTTTCTTTTTTGTTTTTTGTTTTTTGTTTGTGCCAAATCTAAAGTAATCTTCATGTCTCTCATTCCATTAGCAGCTGCTCCAGTATTTCTTCACCTCGGCTTTGCCTTTGCTGATAATGGTGGCTTGGATGGCGGCACTGCGCTGCCACAAACCACAAAAGAGACTGCAAACACAAAAGAAACTACAAATACCCAAAAGGCCACTACGAATACAAATACAAACACTCATACAGGCACGGAAACCGCAACTACTGCCAACACACTTACCAATACTAATTCGAACTCAAACTCAGGCACTTCATTTGCTACCGCTGGCTCGTCCTCACAGATTGGCTCGTACAACCAGTGGGGGTTCACGGGATCTCAGTCTGTGTGGCAAGAAACAACATCTAAGCCTCTGGGTTCTTCTCTGGCCTCAGCATCAGTTTCCGGTTCTCTGTCGTCAATTGCATCGCTGCTGACCCAAAGCAGTAAAAACAAAACATCTGGCGCAAACCGTTTGGCGCCAGGGGCTTCTCAAAAAGGCTGGAAACAGACGGCAGTCATGGGTGCGGTTTTTGCAGTGACAGTGGCTCTCCACTGTTTTTAAAGGATTGGTAATCACTTTCACTGGAAGTGGAAATTATGGGACTGTCTTTTTTTTTCTCGATGATATCATTCAAGGTTCAAATCTAGAGATAAAGACCGGGTGTTCAGTTCGTGATAGTGGCACATGTAAACATAATGAATAAATAGGATATAATGACACTTAGATAATATTTACTGTCTCTTATCGTTATCATTCACGAGATGGCTGCCAGGAAAATTCGAAGAATTTGAACTTGCATGATTTTCCGTCTCCCAAAGATAATACGTTTGACAGGAAAAAAAAAAGAAGTCTGGTTCAAGATGTTAGAGAATACCCGTGATTACTTATTACCCACTGCATTATGCTCTAAGAAAAGTCAGCCGCTCTTTCTATGTCAAAATTTTATTCAAAAGGCAAAATAAAATTATACGGGCTGAGTGTTGAATGTCTAACTAAATACCGCCAAGATGGCTGAGGTTTGTCATCATACCGGATTGTGACCAGTTGCAGCAAAGAAATTTAAATACCCTGGTATGACATCATACAACTATGACCTTTATATTTTCTCTCTTTTTTCCTTTTTTGCTCACAATTTGAAAAAATTCACAATATTGGCTATTGGCTGTTCGCCAATCAATCGGCCGCTTCCCTGCGTGGATTGACCGATCACGTCTGAGGCAGTGCAAAATTCTGCCCGAAATGTAAACATGGTAAGATGCGTGACCGGAAATTCCGAGGAGCAATAGGACAAAAAATTTAATGAAATTGTTTAAAAGCACGTCATTTTTTAAAAGAATGTAGAGAGATTTTTCTGTAGGTGCAAAGTTTATTCACGACCCGCTTTTTTTTCACCGAACCCATTATTTATTAGTACAGCCTCATGTCTCTAGTCCCCTCAGGAGTTGCGCCGGTGCTTTTTCATTTGAATTCAGCAATAGCTAGTACCATTGGGAGTACGAGTGAAGCGAATCAGATACTTGTGGAGAATTCATCGCCTAAACCAGCGCCTAAACCAGCGCCAAACCCCGAGCCAAACCCCGAGCCAAACCCCAGGCCAAAGGGTGCCACTGTAGCGACGGCTAAACCAGACACCAACACCAAGGGACCCACGACACCCAAAAATACAGAAACTGAAGTTATAACTACAAGGAACGGAAATACTAATACTAATACACGTACTAACACCGACACCGACACGAACATTTCTTTTGCTACTGCAGGCACTGAATCAGTTTTTGGATCCCGGCGCACTTCACTGGACTCGGCACAGACGAATACTCCTACCGTTACGCCGAATTTTCCTCCCACAGTAACACCGTCTTCAGTCTCGTTCTTGTAACATACTCCATCACGAGGAAATGGTAATAGAAACAAAACTTCGGGTGCCAATCGTTTGGTTCCAGGGGTATCTACAAAAGGCTGGAAGTCGAAAGTTGCGATGGGTGCGATTCTTGCACTTACTATTAGTTTACATAGTTTTTAAAAAAATACTGTGTATCTAAATTTTTTACTTTGAGCACGATAGATTCAGTAATTTTGATCTTTACTTTCCGAGCCATCTTTTCCAAGGGGGTCCAAATTAAAGCTTTCAAAAGCGCCTTGGAATGCGGAACTACTCCTTGCAATTCTCCCAGGCATTTTTTGTACAAAATCTGTTTGAAAAAATACAATGAAAAAAAAAAAACAAATTAAGCCTTTCTAAAAAGTGGAATAACGATTCGGTCAAAAAGTGAAAGAAAAATAAAATGTAACTTTTGCCGTCCGCGGATATGGCGCCGAGACCATGTATCATAACCGTTCCCTGCAACACGAAGAGCCCCCATTTTGAATTTGCCTAATTCAGCGATCAGCAAATCGCAATCGAATTTTTGGGGGTCCCTCGTATCTCAAATATACAAAAAAGTCCAATTACAATAAAAAAGAACTGATAGAAAAAAAAATACTTTCAGTTTCAGTTATCAGACTTCAATCGGCAAAATGAGTTTTAATTTTTTTTGGCTCAGGCCCAACTGATCATCAATGGTTAACATTGCCGTAGAACCCGCATCAAAACATGATGCCAAAAGTCGGCTTCGCCTCTTCCTAATGCCGATCAGGAAAATGTGATCCACACCTGAATTCTCTTTCTTTTTTTTTATGTTTTTTTTACTCCATCCCGTTTAGCTTTTTTTTTTTTTTATTGCTTTTGAACGATTTGAATACAAAGATGAAATTCTTTTTTTTGTCATGTGCATTACAATTCACTGCACTTGAAAAGGTAAAAGGAAGAAAAAAAAAGACATCCCTGTTGTTCTCGTATCTCTCAACACACCCAAAGAATACTGCATGTGTTTATACCGCACGTCTTTGGTTGACGCGACACATTTAGGAATACGAGGTGATGCCGAAAAAGAACCCCCACGCGTACTATGCATTCCCGAGTATTAATTTCTGCAACTATATTTAAAAGCTCTCGTAGATTCCCCCCTTCTTCTATTCTAGAAGAATTCTCTTACTTTCCCGCTCTTATCTCTCAAAATCAAAACATCATGCTTCTTCTTCGTCCTTTGGCAGCCGTGCCGGTCTTACTTCATTTGGGCTTTGCCTTTGCTGAAGACGACAACAGTATAATTCAAGAAGCAAAAATCAAGGCCACTGCTACCGCCACACACGCAGCAACAAGATCCCCCGAGGTCACTGTGGAGCCTGCTGCTACCACAGTTGCGCATACTACACCCCATACTACTCCGCTTGCTACTACAAATAATACACCTCATACAACTGCAGCAACAGAAACTGCAACCACTAAAGTGCAAACTGGCACGTCTTTTGCTACTGTGGGAACTGATTCCATTGTTGGAACTCACTCCTCAGTTTCGAGCCGATCGGTGACCTCGTTGCTGGTCACTGGAGGACAAACTGTGACTCCTGCTGTCACCCCCAATCTGAGTCCTGCTGTTACACCAAATGCGCCACCAACCACATCGCTGTTTTCGGCAATTACGTTGACCCCTACTTACACTTATGTTCCGCAACCCGTGACGGTGACCTCGTACATAGTTTTGACGCAGAACTCGAAAACCGTGACCACCACTTCCCGGTGGGTGTATACTCGTACTGTGACTTCGAGACTCTCTGGTCAAGCTCGAACAAGTGTAAACGCGGGCTCGAGACACTTGATTACATACAACCCTGAATTGGGGTGGAAAAAAGCGGCAGTTTTGGGTGCAGTTTTTGCTTTCACTGTTGGTCTCCACTGCATGTAAGAGAGCTCCCTTCAGATATCGGGGTTCTGGAAATATGTGATCCTGAAATGAAAATGACTGCCTCTATTAGACTATCCTTCATTTGTATAACACATAAATTCCTTAATATATTCTGTAGAATTCAAACTTTAAAGATATAGCCACATTACTGTCCGCTTTAACCCTTTTCTTTGAGAGTTTACTTCACAATTGATTCTAAAGAATTTCGGTCTTGTTTTAGGGCTTGATTCTGGCGATATAATGATTTGTAAAATATTACAATGCCGAGGTTTTCTTTTCTTGTCACAGTACTATTCTTTCTCGCTCATTTTGCAAAGAATTGGAGCTTCTCGGAAAAGTTTCCCAAAAATTTTAAATTCAGAAAACCCGAAGATCTTCGAATTTCCATACCTACAGACAATTCTTTATCTTATAAAGCAACTTGTTTGATATTCAAATCTTATTAACTTCTTTAAAGTATTCTTCAAGACTTGTTGCAATCAACCCTTACAAATGGTGCTTTTATAACGATTGCAAAGTTTGTTGCGTATAGTGACAGGGGACAGGGAATTTCTCAAAACTTAGGAAAGATTTCATTGTCCCAGCAGAAAAAGGCCCTGAAAATGATATTCTTTTCTCAATTTATTTATATGAACTTCCCGTCTCTTGAGATCAAAAGTATGTATTTGCAGAATCCAACAAAACCCAGATCTGTTTCATTTTCGCACTTTAGACATTTCAAATGCCCAAAGCCTATTGCATGCAGTCACCACTTTGAAAATACCAACTAGGCCTTGCAAATCTTCCTTCCACTAGTTTTTTTTTTTTCTTTTTTTAACAAAACGTGACATCTAATTAAATACCCTCAATCATTCTACTCTACGATGGGATATTACGATAGTGGTGATCTGGACAATATGTCCGAGGATAGTTATAACAACGACTATGATAATGACAAATATGAGAGTTCTGATGACGGAATTGATTGGCCTAATAACGAATACCATTTTCCGGTCTCACAGGGCCAATTTTTCCAAGAAATCAAAACTTATATAAATCAGGTCCGCAACGATCCACTGAGTCGCGTGGGACGTTCCAAGAAGATAAACATGATCATGAAACATATGGCTCGAGTCTTTTCTAGAAACCAGGTTCTATTTTGTGTGGATGTAGAAGCCTGGGAACAGGATCAGACCAAAATCACCGAGATCGGTATTGCTATCTATGATCCTCGCCATCAGGAGTTGTCCCTCTCGCCACATATCAAAGCAGTCCATATTATAATAGATGAGCACAAGGACTTGAGAAATGGAAAATTCGTCCCCGACAACCGAGATGAGTTTTTGGATGGGCCTTCATGGTATTGTTCGTTGAGTTCCGCAAGAAAGTTTTTGCAATGTTTAATCGACCACTTTTTCGACGCAGACTTCCCATTACATTGTTCACTTGTTGGCCATGATTTAAAGGGAGACCTCAAATGGCTCGATCAACTTGGAGTGAAAATTGCCTACAATGTGCGTAAATTGGACACAAAAAAAGTGTTTGCATGCACTCATGGACATAATGGAGCTAGCTTAAAGAATGCTCTTGAAGCCGTTAGACAACCTCATTCTCACTTACATAATGCGGGAAATGATGCTTACTACACCGTTTTGCTTGCCTTAAAATTATGTGACCCCAGTGCCCGTCATTTGTCTGGTTTTGAGTACCAGTCTAATGAAGAAGATAAGAGTACTGTTACTATGGAATCACTCTTCGACAGTTTAGTTTTTTAATCTTTGGGTGGGACAAAGACATTTGATGAATTTCCCTTTTTTGAATACTTTTCTTTTTTCGCGTTGCAATAATTATGAGATCTGTAGAAAATAGGGGAAATATGGCTTGGACTAAGGACACTGTTCATTTTTTCTTGTGAGTTCCGGTTTTTGGTTTGGGTGCTTCAAATTAAGCAGAAGAGGAAAGTCATACACTCGAAATTAATTTTGAGGATGGAAAATGCGATACTTTTTGGTCCAGTACTTCAAAAATGCCTGATATATTAATCTTGAGATTTTGGCGGGATTGGAATTTGTGGCACTACTAGAACGGTTTTTTTTTTTTTTTTCTTTTTTCGGTATAGACTTGAAGGAAAGGAATATACGAACGAGAACGAACAGCGAATCTATGAAGGATGTAGCATTTAATACTGATCAACGTAGAGGCTTTTATTTGGGGTCATTTCTGAAAATACAGTCGAATTAAGCAATGCTGAATTATCTGAAAATGTGCTTGACCTGAGAGTCCTGCTTCAGAATGAACGCGAATCCTGTAAGATAAGGCAAAGCCAAAAGGAGCAAAAAACAGAAAAGTTTTTGACAATAAAATCATCTTCCCAAGATAATCATTTGCATGCAGTTGCCAGGAACCGACATCAGCTTATCGGCCGTGTTTGTTTCTTTTCTTACTTAATTCTTTTTTAACTGCTATCTACCCTCTTGATGAACACATTTACCAACAACGGTTTTTGGGTCCCAGTGAGTCCATATTACCTTCCGATGTTCATAAATAACGATGGTTGCAACAATATGAGCTATGATGGCTATAAAGATTATCAGGAGAATAACGGATACGGGAATAATGGGTACGAAAACCAAAGTACATCCCATCCAGACCATTCATACCAGCCTCCCGTAAGGCAAGACCAATTTTATGACGATATCAATAATCATTTAATCGAGGTACAAGGAAATCAATTCAGTCGTTTAGGAAATTCTCCAAAAATACAGCAGCTCAGGAGTCATATGCAACGTGTATATTCACGAACCCATGCTTTATTCTGTATAGATGTGGAGGCCTGGGAACATGATCTTAGAATAATCACCGAGATCGGTATCGCTATATACGACCCTCGCTGCCAGGAGTTATCCTTTGCCCCACATATCAAGACTGTTCATTTTATCATACGCGAGTATAGTCATTTGCGGAATGGAAAATACGTGCCGGATAATCAGGATAATTTTGTTGGTGGGAAATCGTTGTTCGTTACCTTGAATGCAGCAAGACAGTTTTTGCAGGGCCTCATTGATCACTATTTCAGCCCAAGTTTTCCATTGCACTGTTTAATGGTGGGTCATGATTTGATGAGCGATCTCCGATGGCTTTCCCTGATTGGAGTAAGATTTGCTCAGAATATGCGTAAATTGGACACAAAAATTGTATTTGCTTATACGCATGGACATAACGGAGCCAGTTTAAAGAATGCTCTTAGTTATAGCGGCAAAACAGCCCCATGCATTTTTACATAATGCCGGAAATGATGCTTATTATACCGTTTTGCTTGCCTTGAAATTATGCGATCCCGGTGCACGTCATAATTCTGGTTTTGAGTATTACACAAATGAAGAGAATGATAAAGGGTTGAAAGCGCTTTTTGAGAGAATGATATAGAAAAAATATTCATGCTGTTTTTCAGACTAATCTGATTGCTTGGCCACAGAATCTTCTTGTTTTCTTTTTCATTTAATTCGAATGCCCTTGGTGTTTGCTGGTGAGATTGAAAAATTATTTCGGTTCTCAGATTGGCGAAAATTCTTTTCCTACTCATTTGAAATTATTCGTCCCGCAAGCAAAAGTCTTCAGTCACCAACCCCAATGATGATTTTGTGGCTTTTAGAAGATATTATCTAACACATACTACGGCGGAACGTTGTCTGAACTTGGCAAGTCAAAGAGGGTTTTGAAAAAAAGTCTTGAATTCTCGGCAAGTAAGCTTTCATTTGATATATTCACGAAATCAAGGGCTTTCAACAATGATAGAGCCTGTTATTTCATCATTGTGAGGTGAGATGTCTACGCTTTCCACTGAATCAAGTGGAATAAGGAGGAAAAAAAATCTAGGAAGTAATTAAAAGAGTTGTTCTTTGATGGTACAGTAGGGGATTTGGCAAAAGTAAAAGAGGTAGATGTGGATTTGACCATTGTAGATAGTTCAGTGTACTAATAATACAATAGAGAGGATTGAGTGAAAATGTGAACGAAAAAACAAAAAACAAAAAAAAAATTAATATTATCAGTCACTTGCTTTGTCCAAATAAGTCTAGATGCTAAATACAAATTATCTATAAGGATGGGAACTCGGAAATAGCGCCAAGACAAACTATACTTTGTAACAAAGGAAATTAACGGAATAAGACAATGTAAACTTTTTTACTCAAGTGAGACATACAGTATTCGCACTCACTCAGCGCAATAACTAACTGGGTAAAGTTTGGACAATAGTATAAACTGCAATGGTCTTCTATAAACTTCGATGATCAGGATTAAGTCAGACAAGGATAAGTCCTCTACTCAAATAGTTCCCTAATTAATTAACCCCTTGAGTAATCAACAGTCCAATAAAACAAAAGGTTCACTTTAGAGGTTATTCAAGCCAGTCGCACACATAAGCATAATAGCCTGCATGTTAGTTATGCCACAGTTTTGTTAAATTTGATAATCTGGATAAAATATCATATCTATCATTTGAAACCCCCCTTCGTTTTTTTTCTTTTTTTTTGTTTTTTTGGAACAAAATCAAAATGAGCTATTACGATAGTGACGACCAGTACTATCTGAACAATGAATACCAAGATGAAGATTCTCTGAATTACATGTCTGAAGATAGTTATAATGGTGGTAATGGATATAATAATGATTATAATAATGGTTATGGAGACGATGATGACAGCGACGAAAGCTCAGAAAAAGATGGTTCTTTCTCATCCTATGAATGTAACGTGTCGCAAGATCAATTTCACGAAGAAATAAAAGGGTATTTAGACCATATTTGGCAAGACAGAGAGAGTCGTTTGTATCGTTCTCTTAGGATCAACCTGCTTCGCAAACAAATGCTGCGGGTTTATGCCAGAAACCATGTTTTGTTTTGTATTGATGTGGAGGCCTGGGAACAAGATCCCAGTAAAATTACCGAGATTGGTGTTGCTATTTATGATCCTCGCGGCCAAGAGTTGTCTTTTGCACCATTTATCAAGAAATTCCATTTTGTGATCGATGAAAATAAGCATTTGCTGAACGGAAAGTATGTTCCAAACAACAGAGATCATTTTGTGGGCGGTACAACGTGGAAATTTCCCATGGAAGATGTACGCAGTTTTTTAGGAAACTTGATCGACCACTACTTCAACCCTGCGTTTCCTTTACATTGCTCTCTCGTGGGACACGACCTTCAGGGAGACCTCAAATGGCTTGATCAACTTGGGGTATATATTCCAGAAAACGTGCGAAAGTTGGACACAAAAACTGTATTTGCATACACTCACGGCCATAATGGGGCCAGTTTAAAGAATGCTCTTAAAGCAGTCAGACAACCTCATTCTCACTTACATAATGCAGGAAATGACGCTTACTATACAATTTTGCTTGCCTTGAGTTTGTGTGACCCCAACGCACGTCATTTGTCTTGCCTTGATTATCACCGCCTTGAGGATGAAGAAACATCGGTGTCAATAGAAACCCTTTACAACAGAGCCACGTGAACTGAGTGTTTAGTACAGGTTCTTATTTTTCGTCGTTTGATTTGACTTGTGGTGAGATGGACACGAGACGGGGCTTAAATGTTGACATTACTTGGAAAAAAAACTGTTTTCTTTTTTCTTTCCTCGAAATTTCTGCTAGTAAGAACAATACATATCTTGAGATTGTATCTCGGGGGCAAACGAGTGCTTGGCAGAAACTTTTATGGGAAGCGGGGCTTTTCTTTTACTAAATCTTTGATTTTCTTTTTTACAGCCAAGTATCCTTTTGGCGATACAATACACATTCATATCAATTCCACCATAGACACGGTTTGTGAGGGATCTTTTACGTAAACTATACCGACTTCCCACTTGAAAAGCAATAGGGGAATCAAGAAATTTAGGGCTGATTGCCCTAAGGTGATGTCTCTAAAATGCCTCTAGCAGCTTCGTGAATCCAGCTTTACATTCAACGAACATCGCAAGAACTTTTCAAAAACAAAAACAAGAGATTCTAAGCGTAAAATCCCCCATTCATTTGATCGAGTATGGTTCTCTCCAAACTTTCCCGAAGCTTGTTGAGCCTTAGTAGAAGGCCCGCACAGAGACTTTTAACGCGATCATCTATGAGTGACTCCCACCATTGCAGGAGGACCGTTTCAATGATGTGAAGATTTCCATCGAAAGAAGTAACTAGATAAGTAGGATCAAGCGTCTCACAAATGAGAAGTACTCCGGTCACAATGCTCTCGATAACTTGCAACTGATCAGTGTCAATTTTCTGAAGCACAGGCGTCACTAAAGTCAAGTACTCACCGGCCATTTCTTTGAGGTCAATGGAGGCAGGGTATGCACAGTGAAGAGTCAATGAGAGAGTCCTGACATAATGAGCTATAAGAACTGGGGTATAATGCCCAATGTTTATGCCCCCACTTTCGTACCAAACCGCCACAAGCGGGAAAAAGAATTGTCTCCCGACGATATCCTTGAATGTCAAAAGCTGGTCCTTGGAAATTTCTTGAGTTTTAGGTTCTTTGCGCAATCTTGCAGAAACTCGCAATACTTTGCCGCCAATTAGCTCGTCTCGAGCTTCGTTTGAAGATTCATTCATCAATTCATTCTGTATCCCATTTTCGATCCGCGCATACCCATAGTCCATGGAATTATACTGGTCGTGGAGTTTCTTGGGAAGTAATTGCGTGGGGAATTCAGTTGCATTAAAGCTATTTTCCACAACCTCATCTTTGAATCCACGAAGAGCACGCGCACCAAAAGACATGGCAGAGAGCAAGCTTAATCTTTGTTGCAAGGAATAGTCACCTGTCAATAGTAACTTACACAAATGTGGGGCAACATCGGGACAACTCACAACAACCGCTATCATCGCATTCAAACGGGAAGTCTCGAATTGCTTATCTTCATAGTGGTTAGTCATGCCCACTAAATGCGCAACAAGGTCCTGAGCATAGAATGATACTTCTGTACCAAACGACAGTTTTTGTCTGAGTAATGTAGGTGCCACCTCAAGGGCAATTTTCTGTTTTTCATAGGCATTGGTATCTTTTGTATCAACACTAAGATAAGCAAGAAGATCACGAACATAAATAGGGGTCTGTATCTTGTTTCTAGTAGCCAAGGTGGGGTCATCCTCTTCGTCACTCATATTTGAATCAACAAAAGTGTCTTCTTTTATAGCTAATTTTTCGAGCTCAACTCCAGCATCTGTACTTGCATTTTCTACATCCACGATTTGCGGTGATTCAACCACTTCCCAAGAGTCTTCAATGGATAAAGAAAAATCCTTCTTTTTAACGAAATGGGCTGGGATTGCTAGCTCACGTACATCTGTCAAATCGGTCATATCAAATATAGGCGGGGTGTGGGCCAACTTACAGAGTTTATCTGCGAAAAATACCCCTAGAAGCTTAACCTGGTTGGAAAGAGACGAGAGCCTATTTGTGATTGCAGATACAAATTCAGACAGCTTGAGAAGTGTCTGTAGATCAGCATCAGATATCTGGGAACAAAGACTTAGGAGAAGATGTGTCCTATAACCCTGTTTGACAATAGGTTCATTTGAAAGGATCAGGGAAGATCCCCAGTTGGCAAGAAATTTTGGAATAAGTTCCGCAGCATGAGGGGCCAGAAGTGCCACCATTAGATTGACCTGATAATTATACTGTGAGACCACTTTCTCCAAAAGCAATTCGTCCCAAAGGGAATTATCTAGAAACAGTGTGTTGAGTACTGCTACCGCTGCTACTGTTTCCGATGTGGGGCTTGTTCTGAAATATCGTAAAGAAGCAAATTCGAGAAACTGTAAAAGGACCTGCTTGCGTTCAAAGCGTTTCATTTTCTTTACCGTCTGATGTAAAAAAGGGCCATTTTCACGCGAGAACATCATCTCAAAAAACGGGGCGCTAGTTCCGAGTGAAAGAAGCTGCATTGCAAATGTGGATGCGTCTTCTAATACAAGAAGTTCTTCTGCAAGGTAAGTTACATAAGAATCCATATTTAAAAGCACTGGAGGCACATGAAAGTTCGAGAAATTCAGTGCTGCCTCACGCACAATGGCATATATTTTGGCCTTAAACAATAGTTTTTCGATTTCTCTTCGTGAAACTGTTGTTGAATTCTGTAAAAGTTCCTTAACTAGACCTGGGGAAAGCACTTGTGCTAGAAGTTGCGTATGTGCATCTAAGGCCTGCGAGATATCTCTATGAAGGTCCATTTTCAGACGTGAAAACATGCTTATACGTGCCGCAAGATTTCCTAGCCCAATTGCTGAACGAAATACGCGTGTTATAGCACTCTGGCATGACTGGGGGAGTAGAACGAATGCTTCAGGTACCGTATATTTAAGAAGGGCCGAGACGAGCCGAAGACGTTCCACTTCTTTGGATAAATCCGTGTCTTTGATGCACTTTTCGATCTCGACCGGCAGAGGTGACAGTGCTAGAATGTCCATGGAAATTTGAGGTTCGAAAATAAATTAACAGAAGGGAGCGAATTGGCGGGTTTTAAAATTTTGTTATTTTATCAATTTTGGCCTCAGCAGAATGATGATTCGCATTCCGGGGCCAGGGCGCCTGAGCGTGGGGCCGGGTGAAAATAGGGCCTGCAAAATCCAGAACGAAAACGTGCACCAACGCGTGGCCCCAACTTTCGCAGGAGGGGCCCGCGAGTCATATAATATATATATATATATATATATGTATACATATTTACATGTGACGAATAGAACGGAAGAGATTACATTGATGATTGAAGTCAGCTAATAGCTATGTTTTATAGTTACACAAAGAAAAAAATAAATATTATTTTGGGGTTGTGTCTCCGAACTTAAGTTCAGACGAGTTTTCAGAGTCGAACTTCTGGCCCAAAATTTCCAACGATGAGGACTCTCAAAATCGGAAATAAATTTGGAAATCGTTGGGATTATGATAGTTAATAAACCGAGATAATTTGTGTTATAGAATTAACCAGTCTTTAAGGGGAAGTTTTTGTACTCAATGATATCCAACTTGCTTTTACAGGTAAAACTGCTTTCCAAGAATTTTGTTCTTCAGGACGATTTTATTCAAACAACTGGAGGAGTATTTTTAACTTTGAGCTTGGATAATTCGAAGCATAGGTGTCTTTTGCAAACAACTACTGGCCGTGGTCATTATGATCCCATTGTGAAAAGACGTTTGATCTGGGGCTATGCATTAAAGAGTGGTAAAAGTTTCATCGTAGACTCGTGGGTTTAAGTGAAATCAAGGCGCAGCAATAAGATGGAACGGAAATTGAGTTTCACGGTTATGAATCGTGTGCTTTTACCCCCGGATATTTCGTTTTTATTGTAGTAACAAATGTTTTATCCCAAATTAGTAAATGTGGTTCTCTCAAGTCAACTCAAGTGCTTTTGTTTTATTCAAAAATTCAATCTAATGGACGATTGCTATCATTAAAAAAAAGATCACGCTACATTTCCATGAAAAGAATTTCAGTTGGCCAATCTTTTACGCTGACACACATCGTTAAGGGTATTCATCACAGATTCCATTCCTCTGAAATGAGTTTTTTCTTATGATGCCGTCCATTTATGGAATGAAATATCTTTTCGTCTCAGCACTGCCGATTTCGATTTCACGAAAGTACTTTGGCCTTTGGAAAATCAACACATTACTTGTAACTAATATGATTTAAGTTCTACACTATTTAAGAAGTTTGAATCGTGCTCTTTTCAATATTTCCACTCAAATTAAATCCAAACAGATTTACAACAAACACATTCTTAATAGTGAAACCTTCGATATGAGATTTGCCCCAACCGCTTTACTTCTTTCTGTCGCAACAGCCGCCACTGTTGAGCGTGATTTACAGGACCTTTCTTCTGAACAAAAAGAATCCACTAAAGTGAGAAACTTTTTGGGCCGCGGTCCAGATGATTGCAACTTTTCTGGGATGACAGTTACCACCCCTGAACACGCGAGATATATTGAGGAACACCCCCAATTTATTGCTTGCAGAAAAAGGGCAAAGGCCGAAGAAGACGCAAAAAAAGAAGTTGAAGCTGAGAGAAACGCTGGCTTGAAAGATAATTTGTTATGAGTAAATAATTGTTTTGTTCTGTAAGATCGGGCTTCAAGAAAGATGTGATTTGAATTGTTGTGGGGGTAGAGAAAGTTCACACTTGAGGCTCTTGATTAAATAGGATCAATGATTTTTTTTTTTTTTTTCACTTTCGGTAGGATCTTGCCTTTTGTATGTTTTCCAACCATAAGTTTCAGAGTAAATTCCAAATTCAAACCCTCTTTACGTAGTTCTTCATATTCGAATTACATGATTTTACTGCCTAAAAATCCGAGAGTAAAAGCTGAAAAATTACTACAACAATAATTGTGAAACAGAACAAAGATCCAACTCATTATCACCGCGCTATACATCCCAGAAGATTTGTCAACTAAAACTAATCACGCAACTTCAAGCCACATTTGTCGAGAATTTTTTTGGAAGTCAAAAGTTTTACCGGGTTTTGTTCCACATACTGTGAGGAAATAGAAAAGAAATAGAAATTTGTAACTTCTGTGACATTGGTTATAGAACTAATTACCTCCTTAAACCGACCTAGGGGTTTTCCCTTAGTACGCAGTAGATTTTCTTTCACGATAAGAGATATGAATTGGTTTCTCGAAATCATGAAGTTCCTTTACTAGATAGATTTCAACTGCGACCAGTTGTGGATCGTATAAAGAGGATGACGCGACTGCCAGAATTATCCTGAAAAGGTTATCTGGATCCACACCAGCAGACACTTTTTTGGAAGTAATTTTCGAAATTTATGACATCTTCTTTCTTTTTTTCTTTCTTCTCATATTCTCAAAAGTTGAATATCGACGCATTAACCATTTTCCAATACAAACTATTGATTTCCCAAGAGTAATAAAATCCAATCATTACAATTTGTGAGTACATGTCAAGGGTGAGCAAAAGTGTGGCTCCACATTTGATTGGTGTTGCGCGACTGCATGCGTATTCAAGATCTACCGATTTCGCAGCCATGATTGAATTGTGGCTGATGGTGGATAATTGAGATTTTGAAATATAAATAAAGCAGGTAAGTTTCCGTTTCAGAAATATAGCTTATTATAGGAATTCAAACACACACAATAAAAAAAAAAAGAAGTTTAATAGCAGACATGGCCGCAGTAAAAGTTGTTCGCTCCGGGGATTACGACACCCACTTTAACAGAGAAACCGACCAGATCACCGCCGATGGTATTCTCACTGTTAGCGAGGAAAATAGAAAAAGTTCCAAATTTCCCGATTTTTTGCCCACCTGGGACCCCAAAGAAAAATACCCGCCTTTAAAGTTTTTCAAACATGAGGATCCTGGAGCACGTGCCGACCCTTCATTTCCAAATCTACTTCCTAAAGATGGAGATTTTCAAGCCAAGAAAATCACACCTAAATTAGGAACCGAGGTTAGAGGAGTGCAACTTTCACAATTGGATGATAAAGGAAAAGATGAGTTGGCGCTTTTGGTTGCACAAAGAGGAGTCGTGATTTTCAGGGATCAGGATTTTGCCGAAAAGGGCCCAGGATTTGCCGTGGAATATGGCAGACATTTTGGCAAGCTCAACATCCATCCTACTTCTGGTGCACCTTTGAATCACCCGGAGTTACATATTACCTATAGACGGGCCAATGCTTCGGAATTTGACCGCGTGTTTGCTCGAAGAACTACAGCCATTGCATGGCACACGGACTTGGCCTATGAGCTCCAGCCTTCCGGTACAACTTTTTTTTCGGTCCTTGAAGGTCCTGAAACAGGGGGAGACACGATTTTCGCCGATACTGAGGAAGCTTATAACCGGTTATCGCCCGAGTTCCAGAAGAGATTGCACGGTTTGCATGTGTTGCACACTTCTAGCCAGCAAGCAGCAAACTCTACAACCCAAGGAGGAATTGAAAGGAGACCAGCGGTATCCAATGTACATCCATTGATCCGGACTCATCCAGTAACTAAACAAAAGAGTATCTTTTTGAACAAGCCTTTTGCGAGACGTATTGTGGAGTTGAAAGAACAGGAGTCAGACTACTTGTTGAAGTTCTTGTATACTCATATCGAGACCTCGCACGACTTGCAATTAAGGGCCAGTTGGGAGCCCAAAACGGTGGTTGTTTGGGATAACAGAAGAACAGCACATTCCCGGGTGATTGATTGGGATGCGCCTGTAGCAAGACATGCGTTCAGAATCACGCCTCAAGCCGAAAGACCTGTAGAGGATTTGGCCGATCTTAACAAGCACGAAAGCGGCCCGGGCGATGTTTTAGAAGCTTTCGAGAAGTTGGGGCAGTAATGAACAAGCCTGGTGCTTTTGAATATCGCTCCTTTCTCTCCAAGTTTTGTAATGATATTACAGATCACTTATTTTTGTCTAAATATATAAATAAACCGGATCGGTCATGCTGATTCAAGTAGACTGCAAGACTATCAAGTATTTATTCGAGCCAGTAGGGCCGAAACAGAAACTTTATTTTCGAGTTACATTATTCAGTGATTTATAGAATCAAAAGGTGAAAAGAGAATAATATTTCGGAGTATGTTTTTTTTTTCTCTTTAGATTCAGTGCATTGACCCTAATATTCGATAAGGCGCGGAAGACTGTTTTGATGTATTGAGAAATTCAACAGTGATTATCTAGAACACTCAAATATTGATAAAGCCAATTAAATAGAAAAAAATGAGGAGAGAAGAAGAAAGGAAAAGGAATTGAAGAATTCATATACATTTCTAAATCTCTTAGATTATAAAGCATTGACCTTAACATGAACTTCCTCAGCCCAAGAAATCACCGGTTGGCCTGTACAGTACAAACCACGCAGTATTGGTCCATCTCTGCATGATCCAATAAATGGTCACTTAGAAACAAAACTTATCACGACTTTTTTCCATCAAGGACCCACATTTTTCCTCCCCGGGTTTGGACCTGAAAGATGTTTAAAACACAAATAAGACATAATTCGACCGCACAGCTCATTCAGACGCAATTAGCGGCGCGGCTTGACGCGTACTTTGAGAAAACGGCATTCAACTTCTCCAAACCTCAACATTTGAACGAACTAAGGCGTATTATGGAGCTCGTATACCTTCGTAAACGGCCGTTAGTGGCAGTGGATATAGAGGCATATGAGAGAAGGCCAAAAATGATTACTGAACTTGGTTTTGCGATATATGATCCTGAAAACCAATGGCTTCTGGCCCAACCACATATAAAAACAGTGCATATCATTAGCCAGGAAAACCGGCGGCTCTTAAATTCAGCGTTTGTGCCCAATAACAAGTACCATTTCAACGGCGCCACGTCCTATCAAATCCAGCAGAAAATGCTGCGGCTGTACCTCCAGAAAACGTTCCAATATTATTTTGAGGAACGTAAGGCGGTGCTTGTAGGTCATAATTTGGCAGGTGACGTCAAATGGTTACAAAGCCATGGTGTGGCTTCTGCCGGAGAAACGCCTCAGGTCGATACACAAAAACTATTCCATCTTTCACGACAAAAGGGCGCCACATTACGAGGAATCTTACAAACAGTGGATATTCCCCATGCCAATCTACATAATGCCGCCAACGATGCCTACTACACTTTGCTTGCGGCAATGGCATATTGTGATCCAGAACGCAGACAGCATTTTGGCTTGGACACGTATACAGACAATGCACATCTTATTGAGACCCCCAAAAAGAAGCTTCTGAAGGACGCGATGCGCAAGAAAAAGTTTTGTGAGAAGGCCAGTGTGGTGGAGGATGATCCACCGTCTGTAAATTATGCATATCCACAAAATTCAGAGGAGAACTAGTTGCACTGACTAATACAAGTAAAAGCCGCATCCTGATTAGACTGCAAACATACTTTGCTAATAGGATTGCTCCCGCTTATGTTAAAAATTGCGCAAATATTCTAATTCTATCTTTCAATTGATCTTCTAAGGCGGAAAAAAGCTCAGATTTGATTGTGGTAATGAAGTTCTTGATTATGGGAACTGCTGAGATTCTTTTAATGTGATTCCACAACTTTACCGCTACAACTCCACACATTTGAAATTTCCAATAAATCTTAGAGAAACTGTTAGCGAGATTGCGGGAAAGAAAAGAAACAGAGAGAAAAATTAAAGGTTTCTAATGGTATGTCTGTCTTGAAATGCGTGCCGAGCTCAAACGCCTGAGATTGTAAGTAGAACGAATTTTTTCCTCACATTTTACTCATTTATTTATTTAGTGATTCTGTACACTTTTCAGTTTTCAAACAAAGCTTCTAAAACATGTTAATAGCCTTCAAAGCGATAAAAATGGAACTAATAATCTAGTCACTAATTTCAAATATTGCCTAATCAAAGGTCTGCCGGTCTAAATGCGCTCAACTCGTGTTCGCGTCAGCCGGGAAAAAATCGCAGGGCCTGGCCAAACTCCTAATCATCAGCACATATTCCGAATAAATAAATATCGTTCTGGTCTACTTAATCAATAAAAAACATTGATTATTGAATTTCCAGGAGATTTTTAATTCTCAACTTCCAATAGACCTGAAATCAATCGTATCATATCATTATGGCTCCAGCGTATGTTGAAATTACACCAAAGCACAAGTATTGCACATTTCGTACTAACTTATGACAGAAGAAAGGCCGTGGCCAAAACGGTAAAAACTGCCGAGCCTGTTTTCAAATATAAAAAAGTCGAATCCAGATTCAAATTCGGTGCACATGTGGCTATGGCTGGAGGTGTAAGTAAAGCAGTAACTAATGCCATGGATATTGGGGCCAACAGTTTTGCGCTTTTCTTGAAATCGCCTCGGAAATGGGTTTCTCCAGACATTAAGGAGGAGGAAGCATCCGAATTTAAGCGTCTTTGTGAAAAATACGGCTATAATCCTCGCACGGATATTCTCCCCCATGGATCATACTTCATCAATTTAGCAAACCCAGACCACGAGAAAGAAGAAAAAGCTTATGGTGGGTTTTTGGACGATTTGAAACGGTGCGAGAAACTTAATATTGGTCTCTATAATTTCCACCCAGGCTCAAGTTTGGATGGTGATTTCAAAGACGCATTGGCCAAATTGGCTAAGAATATCAATCGTGCAATGAAGGAAACCTCGTTTGTGAAAATCGTGATTGAAAACATGGCTGGCCACGGTAACTTGATTGGGTCGAAGTTGCAGGACTTGAGAGATGTCATTGATATGGTCGAGGATAAGTCCAGAATCGGTGTTTGTATCGATACATGCCATACATTTGCTGCGGGATATGATATCACGGACCAGGAAAAATGGGACGCATTTTGGAAACAATATGAGGAAATCGTGGGCTGGGAATATCTTAGTGCAATCCATCTCAACGATTCCAAGGCCCCTCTTGGTGCAAACAGGGACTTGCATCAAAAACTAGGCTACGGGTTTTTGGGGCTAGATGTTTTCCGTATTGTGGCCAATGATGTGAGGCTCCAAAACATCCCGATTATTTTGGAAACCCCAGTGGAAAAGGACGATTCTGTATATGGAGAGGAAATCAAGCTTTTGGAGTGGCTCCAGGATAAGAAGCACGACGATAAGGAGTTTGTCGAGAAAGCCGAGCAACTTCTGGCATTGGGGGCTAAGGAAAGAAAAGAGCACTTGAAGAAGTTTGAGGAGAAGAATGCTAAAGAAGCGGCCAAAAAGGTAAAAGCCGACAAAAAGAGACTGGGCACAGATATTCTGGCGCTTCTTACTAAAAAGCCAAAGAAGGAATAGTGAATTTCTCAAGCAAAATTATTGGAGGGACGCAGTAAAGGAGTTATTGATCGGATGGCTTGGGGGAACAGGAGACGGACCATTAAAGAAATGTATACAAATTGGCGTGTAATAAACAGGATGGAAAAAATTTTGAAACTCATCTAACTTATTTAATCATCTGAAGGAAAATGTATTGCTTGATCCACTTATCTTGACCTAGTTTTTATGAGCCTAATTTCTGAGGTTTCGCAGCCATCAATCGACGGTCAAATACTTATTCTAATATCAGCACTTGTGTCCGCCACGATTACTTCTTTCGTTTAATTCTTGTACAGTACCTTATAATCATATCTAATAATTCCTGGAGAAATTCATTGAACTAATGATATCAATTTTGGCCCCTAAAGGTTTCATAAACACTAAGTCATTTCTAAGGCCAATTACTGCCGTTTCCCCACCCGCACTCGCACTTCAGCCCATGCTAAAGTGTCCACTCTAAATTATCTCGGTATACGCACGACCCCGAGAAAAAAAAAGGGCACCATCCTTCGCGCAACAACCCATCTAAACTCTTCATTGCCTTACTCCAGAAAATAACACATCAATTGGTGCGCCCTGTTTTTAGGATACATAAAACCACAATTACACGAGTATAAATTCCCCAGATGTTTGGCAGAAGCACATCTGGATTTGGCGGATTTGGCGGCGCTGCGAACACGGGCGCCCTGCCCTTTGGAGCCGCCAACACAAACACTGCCGCCTCTCCTTTTGGGTCGGGCACGACCCAAAACACGGGGTTTGGCGCTGGCCTGCAAACGACAGGCACAGGCGTCTTTGGATCGGCGGCTAACAAGCCTGCTGGCACGGGATTTGGGTCCGGTGCTTTTGGCGCCGCGGCTAACCCTTCGGGTGCGGTTGGCGGCATTGTAGGCGGCGGCACGGGAACCGGCACGTCGGCATTTGGTGCCCCAGCAAACACCGGCGGCTTTGGACTGGGTGGCCTGGTTTTTGGCCAGAATAACGCTAGTGCTACTGGCTCGCCCTTTGGTGCTGCCGCTGCAGGAACTTCGGGCGGATTTGGTGCCGGAACGACGTCAGCATTTGGCGGGGCTGGAGCTGGAGGATTTGGTACGCCACAAAACAACTCAATCACGCCTTTTGGTGGAGCTGGTGCTGGCTCCTCGGCATTTGGTGGTTCTGATCCTAACACCAATAACGGTACCGCGACGAAACCGTTCACTCCATTCACGGAAAAGGACTCCTCCGGCACGAGCTACTATCAGAACGTGTCGCTGATGCCCGAGTACAAGAACTTTTCGTTTGAAGAATTGCGTCTCAAAGACTACGAGCAAAACAGACGTTTTGGCTCTGGAAACCCCGCTGCCCCTGGTGCAGGCGCATTCGGCGCTTCTCCTGCTGGAGCCACAGGCAACACGTCGGCCTTTGGATTTGGTGGAGCCGCGGGTAATAACACCACTTCTGCATTTGGTGCACCCGCTGGAACTGGTGCTTTTGGCCAGACAAACTCCACAAGTGCATTTGGACAGCCTTCCACCACATCTGCATTTGGAAACACTGCAAGCACATCTGCATTCGGCCAAACCCCTGGTGCCTCCGGTGGGCTCTTTGGTCAGTCGAATAATGCGGCTTCTTCATCTCCCTTCGGTAGTTCTGCCGCAAACAATAACACAAGTGGCGGCTTCGGCTCCGGTGCCTTTGGTAGCACTGGTGCTTCTGGATTTGGGGCGGCTGCAAATAAGCCCTCTGGTTTCGGCACCGGATTTGGGGCGGCTGCCAACAACACAACCTCTGCTTTTGGTGCTAATAATACTGGTCTGACAGGGTTTGGTGGTGGGTCTGCATTTGGCGCCAACAACAATTCAACTAGTTCGCCATTTGGGCAATCCAACACAACCAGCAATGCCTTTGGTGCAGCCAACAATAATACTAGCTCTCCTTTTGGTGCTAGCAATAACACCGGAGGTGGTCTCTTTGGTAGCTCAAACAATGCTGGTGGTTTCGGAAGCACAAATACCAATACTGGGTTTGGCGCATCAAACACGGGAACTTCAGGTGGTTTATTCGGCAGTAGTAACACCGGATTCGGTGCTAAACCTGCTGCTCCGGCTGGTGGTGGTCTTTTTGGCCTGAACACTAACAACCAACCCTCTACTGGTTTTGGCTCTGGAAATACCGGAGGAGGGCTTTTTGGCCAGAACAATAATAATAATAATAGCACCAGTGGAGGCTTTGGAAGTACAACAAATCAGAGCACTGGTGGGGGTTTGTTTGGAAACAATAATCAAAACTCAACTTCGGGTGGTGGCCTCTTTGGAAATAATACTCAGTCCTCCAACACAAGCGGAGGTGGGCTCTTTGGTGCAAAGCCTGCTGGCACTACTGGAGGTTTGTTTGGCGGAAGCAATGCAACTCCTGGCGCAAGCACAGGTTTCGGTGCAACTCAAAACAACAACACTTCTGGTGGCTTATTTGGTTCCAAACCAGCTGGCACAACTGGTGGAGGAGGCTTGTTTGGCGCTAATAACAACACCCTGAACACTTCTGGTGGATTATTTGGTCAAATTAACAACACTTCATCCACTACTGGTGGTGGCCTTTTCGGGGGCAATAATAATACTCCAACGAACAACACAGCTCCATCCGGTGGATTGTTTGGAAACAAGCCATCAACCGGAATCGGCGGTGGTCTTGGCGGAGGAGGGTTGTTCGGCAACAATAACAACAACCAATCCACAACTACAAATAATAACGGTACCACTGGCTCGTTGTTTGGTGGTAATACTGGTGGATCGTTGTTTGGCCAGCAAAATCAGCAGCAGCAACAGCAACAGCAACAGCCGCAACAAAATGGTCAAACTTCTGGGTTGAGCATCCTTTCCCAAAACCCTTACGGAAACAATGCTTTGTTCCAAAGTCTCACAGGCCCCAGCCAGGGAACCAGCGCAAACGCAAATATTCCTCTTGCAACTCCAGTGAATCCACCTGCTAAAAAAGCAGTCAGTTTGAGAAGTGCCCATAGAGTGGAGCCTTTGTTCCGCGCCGAAAAGGTTGTTCGTGCCTCTGAAAACGCTCTTTTGCCTCGGTCCGATTCTCTCAACAATACCATATCCAGACAGCCAACAATTTTGGATGCAGATGTGGACAAGGCGATTATGTCATCAGATATTTTTGCCCCCAAGAAGGACTACAGAAAGTTGGTGATCCAAAGCTCCACCGGCACGCCTGCTGGGATTACCGCTGTTGAGCAGAAACCATCCGAACCAAAGCAAGTGACCTTCGACGTGGAGACGAAGAAGAAGAGCGAGGACAAGCAACTTCTTGAATACAGCTCTAGGGAACAGATTGATGATGATGGCTACTGGACGTACCCACCAATGTCTGAACTTAAGAAGAAGTCTTTGCCAGACTTGAGGGCGGTGGAAAATTTCAAAGTTGGACGTAAATACTACGGTGTTGTGGAGTTTACTGCACCAGTCGATCTCTCTTCTTTTAGCTTAGATGATATTTGTGGAAATATCGTGACATTTGGATCGAAGAGCGTGGTCTTATACCCAGATGATGATCAACCAAGAGTTGGTGAGGGCTTGAATATGCCAGCGGAAGTGACGTTAGAAGGATGTTATCCAATCAACCAGAAGACTAAATTGGCGATTTTGGACCCTAAGGATGAGACAGTGAAAAAGCATATAAACAACTTGAAGTCATTGTCAGACATGACATTTAAGCACTACGATCCTCCTACAGGAAACTGGACATTTACTTTTGAACACGTCTAAGTCCGCATTTTTGTTTAATTAAACGCGTCCGGTATATTAAGCATGGGGCTGACCGCGTCCTGTCGCCATCGCGGAGAAGACGAACTGCATTGGACCACACATTCATTTTCAACATTACCAGTACATTAAAAATAAATATAGCAAAAAAGCCATGGGTGTCAAAGGTATGATTGTCTTTTTCTCTTCTTTCCAATGTCGTAACATGTAACTGCTTGATTCGAACTTTCCATGACTAACATCTTATAGGACTTAATCAGCTTATAAAAGAGCATGCGCCCGATGCATTTAAAGAGTTCACGATGAAAAATCTTTTTGGCAGAAAGATTGCCATTGATGCATCGATGTGTTTATACCAATATCTTATTGCTGTGAGACAGCAAGACGGCCAACAATTGACCAATGAAGATGGGGAAACCACATCGCATTTACTGGGAATGTTCTATAGAACGATTCGTATGGTGGAAAACGGAGTGAAGCCATTATATGTATTTGACGGAAAACCACCTGTTTTGAAAGGAGGTGAATTGGAAAAGAGATTGTTGAAGAGACAAGAGGCTGAGAAACAGATGGCCGAGTTGAAGGAGACAGGAACTGTGGAACAAATGATGAAGTTCGAGAAAAGAACCGTGAGAGCGTCACGTGAACAAAACGCCGAGGCCAAGAAATTATTGGACTTGATGGGAATTCCTTATGTGGACGCTCCTTCGGAAGCCGAGGCTCAATGTGCCGAGCTTGCAAGAAGTGGTCGGGTTTTCGCTGCAGCATCTGAGGATATGGATACACTCTGTTACGAGCCCAAATTCTTGTTACGGCACTTGACAGTGGCCGAGGCCCGTAAACTTCCGATTGATCAGATCGAGTTTTCTGAAGTGTTGAAAGGTTTGGGCATGGATAAGTCGACGTTTATTGATATGTGTATCTTGCTTGGATGCGACTATTGTGAAACAATTAAGGGTGTAGGACCAGTGACTGCATTCAAGTTGATTAAGGAACATGGTTCCTTGGACAACATTGTTGAATGGATCAACAATAACCCAGAGAAAACCAAGTACAAGGTTCCCGAAAACTGGCCCTACAAAGAAGCCAAGGAACTTTTCATGAACCCGGAGTTACTTAAGGACGACGAGGTGAAATTCAAGTGGGTTGAACCCAATGTTGATGGGCTTGTTGAGTTTATGGTCAAAGATAAAGGTTTCAACGAGGACAGAATCCGTAGTGGAGCAGAGAAGTTGAAAAAGGGACTTAAAGGTGGTGTGCAAGGCCGTTTGGATGGGTTCTTCACTGTGGTGAAGCTGACGCCGGCAAAAAGAAAGGCAGAGCCAAAGACTAAGAACGGCAAGAAGAAGGCAAAGAAGTGAATTGGTGAAAGTGAATATGACGACTAATTTCAAAAGGTGATTATACTGGTAAATACGTATATCTTGTTCGGTGTTTTTTTTTTTGTTCTTTTTTTCTATCTTCTTCTATGTAAGCTAATCTCTCGATGTCTTCTTCTTTTTCTTTTCGGCCTCAGCCTGCTTCTCGGCCTCAATCTCCTCGACGTATTTCGAGATCTCGTCAACAGATAATTGAGTGATCACGTTGTTGGGCTTCAACACAGAGATCTCGATGTTCTTTGCGCCGGTTTGCACGACTTCCAACAACGATTTGACCGTCAATTTCACTGTTTGAGTCTCGTCAGCACCTTCAGCGTAGTTTTTCTCCAAAAACTCCTTCACAGTCTTGGAGGAACGGCCAATTGCGTGTGCTTTCCACGAGTTATACACTCCACTGGGCTCTGTTTGGTACAATCTGGGCGTGGTATCGTTCAGGTCAAAGCCAGCAATCATCGTGGCAATTCCAAACGGACGTACACCACCCGATTGGGTGTATTTCTGCTGAACGCCTGCTACATATTTGGTAAGGTACTCAATCGACACCGCGTCCTCCAAGTTCAAACGGTGAGACTGGGCCTCGACCCGTGCCTTATCAATCAAAATACGGGCGTCTGCGTTCAAACCAGCAAATGTCAACAACACGTGATTGTCCACTTTACAGATCTTCGATGGAGTGATTCTGGGGTCCTGTAGTTTCAAAGTTGTTCTCTTTTCACATCCAAGCACAACACAGTCGGCGCCTTTCACGCCCACCGCACACGTGCCTCTTTTCACAGCCTCCGAGGCGTATTCTACTTCTGTTATAGTTAGTATATATATGTGGTGATTCTCTAGTGGGGAACACATTTTCGGAGAGATTGTGCAAGAGTTTATATCTTTGAGGAAGGTGAAAGCTGGTGATTTCATGGAAAAAGCGAAGTAGACTGATAGTCTTAAGGGCGTTTCTTGATGGTTATTTTGGGGATCTTTTTTTTATTTTGAGATTTGTGTGGAAAAATGACATGAATCAACTTGGCGAAATCGGGATTGCATGAGCTTGAATTCATGTCTACAAGCCCAATTTTTCTCTCCATCCTTTCGTTCGATAACAGACTGCCTCGAAATTTGAATTGTGGTTCTTTCACTTTCATTCGTGCTCCCCACTTAAGTTATACGGCATTTTTGCCATCGATATGCAACATACGGAAAACATGGCCATCAGGACTGATAAAGGTTAGTAAAAGAAAGATGACTTAAAAAATATTGGAAATATTGGGGACTCATGGTCTCAAAAACTGTGTCATAATAATCAAGTTAAGGTTTTGACAAGGGCCCGTAAGCAAGACCTGGACGTATCTTTATGTACATACGAAAAAATCGATAATGCGCTATCGTAACCACTCATATTGAACAGATGTGATGTGTGAAAAAGTTGCAGTAAATAATTAAAAGAAAGCCAGAGATTTCTTGCTGGTTTTTATGTAATATATCTGCTTACCAAGTTCTATTTCGACCCAAGATCCTAGTGGCGTATCTAGGGTGCGTTGCACCAGTGGCCCCAGTGCACAGTGTGTGCAGGAAATTATGGGTGTGGCAGATTTATAAACACTGCAATAGTCAACAGCTTCCAGTTGATTTTTTATTCTTTGATAATTAATATTGAAGGCAAATCCTTGAATATTTTCATGTATTAAAAATCTGATTTATTTATTAACGAAAGTTGATTGAACTAGGTATAATAAAGGAGGCGTGGGGGAGTTTCCTGGTGCGACGCCATCAGGACTAGATCGAGCAATGAATACTATAAAACACACAAATTCATTATAATTCGTACAATTCTTTTCTGTTGAATAATCAAAGGAATGGCATAGAACCCTTTTATTTAAATGTTTTGTATGACAACTGATTAAGTTGTATAAATATGAGTATAAAAAAATCAAACATCCCATGGGGTAGTCACGTGATATATAATCGATATTTTTTAGCCAAGACTCAATGATGTGAACTTCAATAGAAAGCCGGATTTTTACCTATTCCGACAGTAAAGCACTTCCCCGCTAGCTCGGTTTGGCTGTAAAATTAGATTACTCTAGAGATTTCCAAAAATTCCTGCAATACATCTAACATGGCTAAGCAACAAAAGACCCCACGGGTCCAAAAAGACCATTATGCCCGTACTTCGTTTTTATTCCAAGCTGCCAATTTCTATGCCAGTAATGGGAACCCAGTCATGGCCCGTATGATGCTGAGAAGCGTGGATTTGGTGGCAAAACGTACGGTTCTCAGGCTACTGCCGCATATTAAACGTCAGATGTGCAAAAAATGCAACAATGTGTTGATTCCGGGTCTAAGTATGCGGATTGAGGTGGAGAACTCACTGAAATTTCCGGCAGATACACCAAAAGCAGATGTTTTGGTATTTCTGTGTCTTGAATGCGATACTCAAAAGCGTTTTCCTATTGGCAAGGGTCCGTCGTATGTTTTGCATTGTGACAAAAACGCACTAATAGACAATTAAGAAATTTTAACAGGGGATTTTAGATTAGTTTAATATCACGGTTTCACCGTTTCATGGAGTATATGGCTTATGGGTAATTAATACACACGGATAATGGAATACTTAAAGTACCTTCTTGTAGTTCATTACCTATTTTTTACGAAGTCGTCAGAGACCTTGAGTCACAGTATAAGATTCAGATATTCGGCCCATCAATCCTGAAGCAACCCAACTCTTTTGTCTTCTTTTTTCTTTCATTTTTTTCAAAAATGAGTATGTTGGATAGTATATATCACTAACTTCATCCTTACAACAATTTCTGTCTGCGGCGTTCCTCGACTCTTCTTGCAGGCTGGACTCTTGCGCCAAAAAAGCCATAATGGAACCCAATTTCATGGGCCAAGATTTCGCCAAAACCAAGCATCACACCGTTGATAAATGGTAACACTAAGTTTATCGCACCTTTACGGAAAATGTCCCAAAGTGTAAAAGAGGCAACCACATTGCTGTCTCTATTTTGGTAAGGCAAGTACTCTGCATCCACCTCTTCAAACACCTCTTTTTGGATCCCAGGGAATTGCTCCTCTAGCTGTTGAAGATCCCTCTGTAGCTCGGTTTCCAACTCCTTTTCCTCGTCTTCCTCATTTTCTTCTTCTATCTCTTCTTCCTCAAGATGGCTATTTGAGATAATCGCATGGAGATTCTCCACATCCTCGCCACTCACTACTTCATCGGAAGAAAGCGGAAGAGGTTCTGGTTCTGATAGGTGTGGATGTGACATGATATCTTGTAAAGACATGGTTAAATTAAAGTTTTTAATTTAGTTCTTAAGTAAAATTTGTGGAGACAAGAGGTAGGTGTTTCCCTGACTGCTTATCTTGCGGAGGGCGTCATCACGTGATCCAGTCAAGTGAAAACACCGACAGAATTATTTGGGATTTACCCGAAGGGCTTGTTTTGTTTCCTGATCAAAAAAACAGTTCCGAGATCAAAAGCAAAAGGGGATATCTAAATAAGTAGTTCTTTTTTTTTTTTTTTAAAGGTTCATCTTATTTTTCTGATTCAAAAAAGTGTAAATTTTGTCATTTGGAAAAGGTTTCATTACTTAATTTTAGTCGTAAACGGTAAAACCTGTAACAAATTGTGAATTTAAAAATATACTATTTTCAGACAACGTTTTTTTTTTTTTTTTTTACCAACGCTATCATTTAATGATTGAATCTTGATTTAGATTTTCTTTTCTAGTATTACTTCACTGTGACTTCCGAAGTTGCTAATCACCATGATAACATTTCGGATAGGAAAGGAAGCCCCAGCACATATGCAAGAGGGGAAGCAGCTAATTCGTAAAAAAAATAAGAAAGTATAAGAAAATCATAAGTTGAAATAATTGCCTACACCAAGACCAAGCATACATATTAATATATAAACGTTCAATTTGATCTATAACACCGTCCTCTCTATATAGCGAATCTATGGGCTTTAGTTGGTCTTGACACCAACACTCTTGTTGTCCTCCAATCTCTTTTCGGTCAAGGCAGCAATGACAGCAGCACCGACACCAGAACCATCCTCAGCAGGAACAATGACAATAGGGTCCTGCTCATCAGCAGACCACTCGAAAATGTCTCTCAAGGCCTGGGCAGCTCTCTCCTTGAAACCAGGGTATTTCTCGTACACAGAGCCGTCAGCAGCACAGTGGGCAGTGGTGTAGCCTCTCTTCTTACAGATAGCAGCAATACCACACACGGCCAATCTGGACGAACGCTCACCGATCAACTCGGCCAATCTTCTGATGATCTTACGCTCAGGCTCGGTGGTGTTGATGTTCAACTTCGACTGGAACAACTCCTCAACGTCGGACAAGTTCTCAAATGGGTCCTCTTCGATCTTGGATGGGAACGAGGTGTCCATGACATAAGCCTCGTGCAACTTGGACAAGTCCTGGCCTTGCAAGATCAACTTCTTCTCGTCGGCCAAGTCGAGCAACACCAAACGGAGCACCTCACCGAGGTAGTAACCGGAAATCATCTTCTCGAACGATTGTTGGCCTGGTCTAGGGGATTCCTCATCAATACGGATGTCGTACTTGAGTCTAGGCAAAACAGCATGCTCGTTGTCGAAAGAACCGTACTCACAGTTGATGGCCATTGGCGTAGAGTCATTGACGTCGTCACACAATCTGCCTTCCAACTTAGGAATGTCACCACACACGTCGAAGTAGGCACCGTTGACACCAGTACCGAAAATAAGACCCATCTTGGTCTCAGGGTCGGCGTACATCGAGGCCACAAGCGTACCGGTAGTGTCGTTGATCAAAGCAACCACCTTCACTGGAACCTCCAACTTCTCAATGGCGGCCTGCAACATTGGCACCACATCGTGGCCCTCAACACCTGGGATGTTGAAACCCTTGGTCCATCTTTGCAAAACACCCTCGGTGATGTTGTCTTGCGAAGCTGGGTATGAGAAGGTGAAACCAAGAGGCAATGGGTGCTCGACACCTTCAGGGAAGAACTCGTGCACGAATTTCTGCAAGCACTTGGCAATGAAGCCCCACAATTCATCGGCAGAAGCCTCTCTCATGGTCTTGGGCAATGCGTACTTCGATTGCGTCGTGTCGAATTGAGAGTTACCGAGCAATTTCACCAACACAACTCTCAAGTTGGTTCCTCCCAAGTCGATAGCCAAGTAGTCACCGGTTTCCTTACCGGAAGGGAAGTCAAGCACCCATCCTGGAATCATAGGAATGTTACCACCTTCCTTCGACAAACCCTTGTCCAACTCAGAGACAAAGTGCTCGGTGATCTCGCGCAACTTATCACCAGAAACGTGGAAGAGTTGCTCCAACGAGTGCATTTCGTCGAGAATCTCTTGTGGCACGTCGGAGAACGTACCCTTTCTGTGCTGTGGAGCCTTAGGACCTAATCTGACCATTTTTAGAGTTTTTATTTTTTTTTGATGTGTTGTTGAAAAAAAATGAGTGTTTGAAAAACAAACTTTTTGTATATATATATTACTGGGCCGGAGAAACTGAGCGCGAGAGGCCCGGGAAATTTTCCGGCTTTATAACGCGGGTTGCGCTCGGCCTGAGTCTCAGCAACGTGTGCATACCGGTAACCGCATGCTTAATCGTGGGCGTTCGCGAGTATCATTGCTTAGCCAGTTCCTCGCAAAAATATGAAGGCAAAAAAAAAAAAAAACACACCAGTAGTGAATCTCAGGCGTGTATGGCAAACAATGACGAAATTGTACATACTACGTCGACGTTGTTTGCATATTTTTCTTGTTTTTTTCTTTTTTTCATTTATTTCTATTGTACACAACTTCCATTTCTGAAAGAAGAAAGAAATAGGAAATAGGAAATATAAAGATAAACTGAAAAATATGATACGTATGGGTTTTGAGAAAATTACGGTTTGTGGGGTTCGTGCTGCCTCAGACAGTTCGGACTTTTTTGACCGCCGCACACGAGCTGTGAATCCGCCCAACGCCAAAAAAAAAAAAAAAATACACTGACGCCTGCACTGGTCGGGTGATTTCCCTCCGCGTGCCCCAGGTTGGGGTGCATTAACAGCTGCTTTCCCCACTTTTTACGCATCCATCTGGAATAGTCAGACTAAACAGTAGTTTTTTTTTTAAAGAAAAGAGAGATTTGTAATCACTCTAATGCTTTATCTGTAGTAGTTCTATAGACACAAATCAGTCAAACGACTCGCTCTCTTTCAAGAAAAAATTGAAATGGATCTTTGACGAAGTGTCTTCTCTAGCTCGTAGTGGCGTGTTTTTCAACCCCCCACCCACGGCGGTTTAAGGTGAGCTGCATAGTGGATGGTTCGAAACTTTTTTTTTTTCACTTTTTTTTTTTTTCATTCGTATATGTGATTCGCTCAAATGGACTCCTATTTCGCCCCGGAATAATCCGGAAAAATTCCTGCAACTGATTGATCCGCCAAGCTTTCGCCGTTACATTTGCAAGGTTCAAACACGTAGGTGGTTTTCAGCTTCAGCTAGAAAGCCAAGTAAGAATTAGTTTCTTCATCTTTTCTGTTTTGTTTAGATTATACTTGAGATCTGGCCTTTCCGTTGATCGTAGATCAAATTTTTATTTAGAATCATGTAAGCTAGAAAGTAATAATTCAGTATTAAATTCGCTGATCAAAACAGTGTCTGCTTGACTTTTGTACATTACAATTCTTCCAGAACTGTCGAATAATCAGCACGTCTTAAACCACTGTCGTCAGTATTCAAAACGTAACCCTCCCAGTCTATTTTACAGTCCATTATTGTATTCAAAAAAACTGCGAGCACACGTGGTTAAAGGAACCTGAATATCTTTACTAAAGGCAATATTGCTTGTCGTCTGGTTATGTCTTGTGTGTTTGTTGAAATCATCATAGAATATATAGCGACAGACAAAGGGGAATAAAATACCGGTGTAAAAGATATAAAACAGTTGAACTAATAACAACTTTCCATCTTGGTTTATTTGATAACGAAGCCAAACAATTCACACACTTTTTCAAGGACCAGCCTTCGATATCCAGAATGAATTATTAGCCAAGGCTGGAAATCTTATATGTAATCCTTCAAGTGAAACGAACGCAGTTAGTTGCTGGCCAGTCTTTCACTCATCTTTGTTTTACCTGAAAGTCCCAATGTAAAGAGTTCTTGTATGAATCAAACCCTACCATAACTTCTTTGTCACCTGGTCAAACGAAGTGATTTTCTCGCTCACATCGCCAAGACTCAGCCTAACATCCAGCACATATTCGTTCAATTCATCGAAATCCCGCAGATTCGTGCCTTCCGCCAGCGGCATGGCCTCACCCGAGAAAAACTCCGACATTCGCTGTCGCGTGTGTTCCTGATGTTGATGTATTCCTTGTTCATCCGCACTGGCCACCTCAAAATGCTGTTTTGCCTGTTCACGACGAATTTCGCGGGCCCGATCGCTATTTTTCTGATGCTTCGACACCATTTCAAGCAACCGGGCCTGAGACGCTTTGAGTTGGGCCAACAGCGACGAGAAATCCTCGTTGAAAAAGCCCCCAGTTCTATCTACATCTTCTGCCATGGCCTTGACGTCATCTAAAACATCGATCTGGGTCCATAATTTATCCAGAATTGCCACACTTGCACGTGCAGTCAGCGGCTGGTCTACAGTACGCAAACTCTGTGTGTCATGAACGGAGAATTCAGTAGTTATCGTCTGCGGACCACTGGGCCGTCTTTTAAACCGTGGTAGCGATGCTGCCAGCAGCATTGTGGGCATCGTATTACGCTGAGACGTTCTTAAAGGGTCCATTATATATAATTTTTCACAATTTGACACGTTCAGGCTGCTATTTTGTGGATTTTGGTGCCAACTAAGTATTCACTAATTGTCTTTCACATACGGTGATAAATACAGGGCCAGGGCCAGAGGAAATGGAGCCATGCGCGACACAGTGCCAGTGGCTCTAAAGCTGGCCAAATGATGAGAATTGATTAAATAAGTACTGTGAGAAATAGTCAACTTGTCCTTCACTTTGATGATTATTTTTAGGATCCTAAAAGCGGCTATATTGAAAGAATAAAATTCAAAATTCGACCAAAGTTTTTCCAAAGCAGGTATTTTTGTGGTCAGGGCCATAACTCTTTTCATTTCCCCCTATGGACCTGAAAGGTTTAGGGCCTCGCGCATCGATTCGCGGCGCCATGAATCAAACAGTTCCAACTTGACGTGAATGGGAAGTATAGCTTGTGAACACCAAATGATATAACCCATCAATCTCGTACCCGAAATTCCTAGACCTTTGTGGAAAAAAACCCCGATTTTTAACTATCTGTCGTTCATTCTATTCACTAAAAAGATTACTATTATATTCCTCACATCATGTCGCTGACACCAAAGGCTCGCGAGTGGAAGAAACTTCTTTATCTCCGACAGCCATTTCCCGATAATTACACGCACGTGTCTTTCCTAGATCAACTCAAAAGAAACACTTCGGTGGCGCAGTACTCATATTACAAGTTGGTGGATGATTTTCTGCTTGTGGCCTTCTACGGCCTGCTTTTGCTTCTCACAAACGTCAACTTTTCTGCCGTTTACTCTGGTCTCTGGGGCGCCCGATTACCCACAGTATGTGCCTCTATTGTGGCGGGAATCTTGCTTGCCGCCGATGCCCATAGTGCCTCGGGACGCCGTGAACTCAAGCTGTACGTGGTGATCACAATGCTTCTACTTATTTTTGCGCCGACCTTACGATCGCTCACACAATCCACGTCGCTGGATTCTATATGGGCACTTTCATTTGTGCTCACGTGTGTGAATGTGGTTTATCATGATTATGGCCTTGCGCCGAGCTCTCTGTATAAATCCGTAGTGTCCACGAACCTATCTTTTGCCAATGCAATAGTGTTGGCGTCGCGTCTTCTGCTGTCAATGGCTGCTTTTTCGTTCCTTGTGTTTGCGCTAGAAGTCTGTGTTTTGATGCCTGTCTTCGATTTCCGCTTACGCAGAAGCTTGCCCAAACTTCACTACTGTATAATGACCGTGGTTTGTGGCCTCGTGTTTTCCATGCTTTATCACGTCCATGGGGTTACGTTTGCCATGTGTTACCTTGCAAGTGCTGCTTTTGTGCTGTTTGGGCTTCCGCTGTACTTTTTGTTTTTACAGAAGTATAAGAATGAGTTGCAGGGACCTTGGGATACAGCCAAACCCATTTTCCGCTCGGCTCCTTGAGATTTGCAAGAAAGGGTGCCTTTGATTGTTCTGTGGGTATATAATATTTTAATCAGATGTATATTAAAAAAACTGGATGTGTGATTCTTCATTGCACACAACGATTGTCTGTTCCTTATTGTTTTCTAACCTTCACCCTCAGGCTTTTTTTTGTCAAATTTTCGTCTTTGGGCGCTCTAAGTCCGAAGCCGTTATACACCATTTCCCAATATTGCATGAATTTCGTGATACTCATGACAGATGGCTAAATGTTCTTCCGTCGCTCGCTTATCAAATAAAGGATCTAACGATTCCAGATGAGAAATCAAATAAGAGTATAGAAACAAACAGCCAGTTTCCTTTAGAGCCCTTAATATTAATTTGATATTTCCGCCCGGCGTATTACCACAAAGCATATGCTACTCACATGACTAACAGAAGATGCTACATTCTAAAAACAAAGATAACCAACAATACGATTTCATGAAGGTTTTCGCAGCCATGAGCGACGGTCTTACAAGCCGGCGGCTTCATTTACAAAAGTTTCTTTCACAATACCCCTGAAAGAAACTCCAATTTATAATTATACCCCTAAACCCAAAGACCAAAAAAATAATAAATTAAACGTCAAATTGCCAATTCTTCCCCAAAAACAAATCGAACAAAGATAATATAAAAAAAAAGTACGAACTCGAGCACCGCTTGGAGACCTCGCGTAGGGGTCGTGCGCGCACCTCCATAATTCTTCACCGCGCAACAACCAAGCGTCAAAACACCAAATCTTAATCACCTTCACATACGGACAAACTTTTACTGGCCTAATTGCATGGTCCTTGCATTCACCGATAAGCTTTCATTTTGCATCATCACCTTCTTTTAAAGAAAGAACTATAACAACAAGCAAGAATTGCCGCCCTCAACTTTGCTTTCTTAATCTAAATTTATAACTCATATAAATTTTGATTCATCAACCAGAAACTTTAAAGAGAAATCAACGAAAAGCATCACGACGGTAACTATAAGAATCATAAAAGAGAATGGCCCCTAATCCTCCACCTTCCAACCTGGGCACAACAGCGCCAGCGCCAGCGTCACAAACACCCGCTGCAGCATCCACAACATCCGTACCGGCGGCTAATTCCACCAATGCTCCCAACTCCGCCACTGTACACGCAAATTCGACGGCACCACAACAACTGGCGCCTGGTCAAGCCCCTAAAGCCCCGGCGGCCCCGGTGGCACGTAATGGCCAGCAGCCACCGCCACCTCCAACACAGCCACAACAACAGTACACACAAGCAGATCTTAACCGGATTGTGATGGAGTATCTCAACAAGAAGGGGTTCCATAAGACGGAGGCGATGTTCCGCATGGAAAGCTCGAATCTGAACACGCCGGCGGGCCCTGCAGTCACGCCTGCTGTTACGCCTATGGCTGGCCCCGCAGAAATCCTGCGCCCAGCCACATCAGGCGGGCCTTCACGGCCATATCCTCGGTCCGAAAGTGAGTTGAAGGATTTGCGTGAACGTGTGCTTACTACCGAACGAGAACTCCGCGAGACAAAGGACCGTGAGCTGCATTTGGCTAAAGAGCGCGAGCTCCGGATGTTACGGGACGAGGAGGAAAAATACCGCCGTGAAAACGACCCTGAAAACTATGCGCGTGCATACCGTATCTTGCGTGGTTGGGTCGACACCTCGCTAGACTTATACAAGCCGGAATTGTCGCGCTTGATGTACCCTTTGTTCGTACACTGTTATCTCGAGCTTGTGGCCAAGGGTCATGTGAAAGAGGCCAAAATTTTCTACGATAAGTTTTGCCCCGATCATCGCATTCTCCATGGGTTAGAGGTTCAAAAACTTGGCGGTATTTCGTTGACTGAGCATCTCAAGGAAAACCCCTTGGCGCAAGCATACCGCTCTAACAAGTACCGCATTCTCGTGTCAAAAACAACGATGAACTTATTGCTCTATTTTCTTCATGAAAATGAGGCTGTAGGCGGTGCAGTTCTCATCAGAATCATCAACCAATACCTTAATCCTATCATTTCCACAACAAAGCCTGACCGTGTGGCTCAGGAGGGTGAAGCTGATCCGACGGAGGGTATTCCAGGCTATCTTGCCAGTACTAATGAAATTGAGAAGTTCAATGAGCAGTCTGTATCTTTGGGGAAAATGCCTTTGGAGCCCGAGGTCGAAAAGGAGTTGGAAGCTGAGCTAAAGGTCAAGGACGAGAACTCGGCACCAGTCAATGGCAAGACGCTTGTACAAGAATTTGAGGAGATGAATGCCCCAGAAAAGGATTCTCCTGCAGTCGAGTCACTTCCGTTACCCATGAAAGATGCTAGCGATATTAAGCGCATGATTTTGGCTGTTGAGGACTCGCGTTCCAAAATTAAGTTAGGTCCAATCCAGGCCAGTGCCCCTTCGGTATGCATGTACACATTTCATAACACAAACAACGATCTCACGTGTCTAGAATTCAATCAGGACTCAAACATGGTTGCTGGAGGATTTCAGGATAGTTACATCAAGCTCTGGAGTCTTGATGGCCGTCCACTCAAGTCACTCTTGAAGCGTGACCAGCACAACAATGACAACACTCGTAAATTGATCGGTCATAGTGGGCCAGTTTACGGTATGTCGTTCTCACCCGATAACAAGTACTTGATATCCGCATCAGAAGATAAAACAGCAAGATTGTGGTCTCTTGATACCTACACTGCGCTTGTCTCTTACAAAGGCCACAACCTGCCCGTATGGGATGTCAAGTTTTCTCCGTTGGGACACTACTTTGCCACTGCCTCGCATGATCAAACAGCAAGGTTGTGGGCCACCGATCATATCTACCCGTTGCGTATTTTCGCTGGACACATTAATGACGTGGACTGTGTGGAGTTCCATCCAAACTCTAATTACGTGTTTACTGGTCTGTCCGACAAAACCTGCCGCATGTGGGACGTACAGACAGGAAATGCTGTAAGAATTTTTATGGGCCACACAGGTGCTGTCAATTGCATAGCTGTCTCCCCCGATGGAAGATGGCTTGCTAGTGCTGGTGAAGACAGTGTTATTAATGTTTGGGATGTTGGTTCCGGAAGAAGACTCAAAACTATGAGAGGCCATGGTAGAAGCTCAATTTACTCATTGACTTTTTCACGTGATGGAAGCGTGCTTGTTAGTGGCGGTGCAGACAATACGGTCCGTGTTTGGGATATCAAGCGCAACACTCCTGACGCGGGTCCTCTACCAGAGGCGTTTTCCGGAGATTTTACTGATGGTCAAAATGGCATATCCAATTCTAATGATGGTTCGAAGAAACCTACTGAAAAGACTAGTAGAAAAGAAATAGTCGCAACTGCGGATCATTTGACTGCTTACTTCACAAAGAAAACGCCCGTCTACAAGGTCCATTTTTCTAGACGTAACTTATGTCTTGCCGGTGGCGCTTTGTTATCTTAGTGTGAGTGAGTCCAATGTTTACTTATCTTCGCCACTTGGAACTTGTTCCAGGCTTGACACAATTGCTTGGCAGCTATGCTGAAAGCAAAATGTGGGCTGCAACTGCGTTTTAGTGGTGTGCATATAGGGAATCTAGAGCAAACGCACCACGAGTATTTACTACTTTCGGTAAATTTCCGCGCAGCCATTCTGCAACAGTTCATCAGAATGTTCTAATTTGGGATGTGGTTTGTTTCGAGAGAAGAGAATGTGAATCAGTATAAAAGTATCCCACAGGTCCTTTTCTCAAACAGAACTCTCTTTCTTTCTATTTTGTTTGACAAAAAAAAAAAAGAACCACCGCGCTAAATTCAAGTCCCAAAGTTAAATATTTTAAAGTGACGCTTAACGTTTTTTAATCATCATGAACTTCTACACAATATTATCAGCAATTTTCCTTTTCACGTTCTGCCTGGCTGGTACATCAGAAGATGTGCAATTTTTGACTGCATTCGTGTCTGATTATGCCAGTAATAAGCGACAATACGTTGACTATTTCATGACAGCCCGAAATGTTCCAGCCGGTCTTACGCTGTTGGCATTAAAGGTTGCTACTTATACAGATGATACATACACGACATTGGTCAATGATGCTAATTTAGATATTACCTCATTGATGTCCTTTGCAACTGGTTTACCATGGTACTCGCGGATCGAGGCGCAAGAAGCGGGAGGGTCTGGGGTTCCTAAATCTAGCAGCACAGGCGGAGCATCGTCGCGAACTTCTTCAGTCTCTGGTGGCTCTGGCATCTCTTTGGTAGCCCCTGGGAGTGCTCTTGTCGGAGCCATTGCCCTTCTTTTCTTGTAGACGGGCTCGCTTGAGCGGGGGTTTTGCATTTTCGGGTTTATAAAATGATAATTGAAATACATTTAAATGAAATGACACAAATCAATTTTTTGTACAACTACCCACTTGGCGCAGTCGCAAAGAGCATAATGTAGTGAAGATTCCACAAAAAATGGTCCAAGCATTCTAAAGGAATGTTGCCTGCAATCGATCCCCTAGGCTTGTCGTTCATCGTATACTCTGAATACAAAGATTCAATCTCGGAAATGAATAGGCTGAGGTTTCGGTTAAGAAGCGCAAGCCCACGCTCAAACCGCACGTCCCTCGGATGTTTTTGTCCATCTGGAATCACAAGTCCATTTAGATTTTTTTCCGCCTGCTCCATGTCATAATAAAGTGGGTATTTTACCGTAGATGAAACGTGCATTGCCACAGGTGTGCTGCGGTTATTAGAAGCTACCTGTTGTGGCGAAAGATGTTCAACCAAAAAACTTTGACAACCTGCGTATGTCATTTCATATTTCAACGGAACACCCATAGCTAGCGAGAGCATATTTAATGCAGCAACGATTTCCGAAAGTCCCGCATTTACACAATCAACCAGCAAGGTGTAAATTTGCGCCGGATCATGCAGTGTGATCAGCAGGAAAGCGGGGCTAAGATTAGGTGTTTCGTTATAGCATACACTTAGAATTTCTGTGATTGAAGAAGGAAATTCAATGCCCGAAATTGAGTAATGACTCAAGGCAGTATGTGCCAAGTCTATGGGAAATGCGTCTATAATCACACTTACGACATTGTGGATGGCCGAAATTATATGTGGGTATATGGATACGGCAAGCGATTCATGCAAGGGTGGAACTTGTGAGGCTAAAATCTCGTTTTTCTCTTCCATGAGCCTTTTCAATGAGGGAAAGTCGGTTTCCACGATTTGAGCATTCTTGCGTACGCAATTTCGGCTCGCAAAGATCTGGGATTCCAAAAATTCGTTTGCTGATTCTTGTCGTGCAATTAAATTGTCTAACTTGGCAATTGAGTGCAGTAGAAGTTCTGGATCTGTGGGAGTAGGTTGGGATTTTGATATAAGAGAGTCAATTTCAGCAGATGTTAAAGCCTTGAAATTATCGAAATCTCGAAGTCCAACCACAAGGCTGGCCATATGTCGGGCATCGTCGATAGTATATGACATTCTAGTCTTTTTTTCTCGTCGGCTAGGCGGCGTTGGCCCATGATATGAATGTACATATTTATCTAGTAAGTGAGCACGCAAACAGTATTCTTGACCGTCAAATTCCCACACAATAGCATTTGACGCAAACATCAAATTGCCCTCTTTTTCAAAGTCAGTTTTTTCAACGATTTGAAGATTACGGGTATCCAAGGAAATATCGTAGAATAAAGTGAACCCCAGTTGTTGGCCCTGTGGAGAAAGCCATATTTTCACACGTGCACGGAAACTTTGTTGTGGAATCGTTGGGAGCGATATCACACCGAAATTCATTACAGAACCAGCACTTATAGTCTCGCTCACATATAGAAGATCTTCCATTGATGGTGATGATTTTGCAAGATTATTCACATTACTATAATGAAGTGAGAAGAAAGCCTGTGCGGAGGCCGAAAAGCCCAATTGTCCAAACGAAACATTGATTAGTCTGAGCAGACAAAGATTTGCAAGACATGGGCCGGCCATCTGTATGAATATATCTGGCCCAAGCAGGAGACAGCTCTATAAATTTGTTTGCAGGTTTAAATTAATGCTTAAATCTCTGTTCGGTTGTGGAAATCGATAATGATAGACGTCTGGCTTTTGCACCCGTGCACCAGGTGTTTCTAACAGCACTGCTGATAGGCGTAAACGAGCCTTTAAGCGATTCAAAGCAGCGACTTCACTTCATTGAGTCGGGGATTGATAGAATGGGATGACTTTGAGGGGCCTGAATCAGAACCTTTTTTATTTTTACAAGATAAAAGTTTCACTTAAATAAAGAAAAATTAGGTGAATGATTTTTTTTTTTTGCTTATATCTTGATTTCGTTGTCACTTTCTTATGAAAAGAGCAGATCTCGCTATTTTAAACTTTTCTTTTTTCCTTTTCTTCTTTTACTTTTCACTTTTGCTCTCCGACATTTAAGCTATTTAATTCAAAATCTAATTTTGTCTGCAAAAAAGGCTCTGTACGCTTTTATTTGTTGAATTTGCAAATATGTTTAATACGTGAAATCACGCACACGACAGGTTAGGCCCCGTATTCCGAGAATCGAGATAGGGTGCGAATTCTGGGTAAACTTGGGCGAGGCGTGGTGTTGTACATGCACTGATGTCCCCCCACCTTCTCATTCCCGTTTGCGTTTAAGTATTCGTTTTTGGGTAGTTTTTTTTTCTTTCTTTTATTATCTTTTTTAATTTAATCCTTCCTGTTATTACTTGGTGGTGTTTATTTAATGTGTCTCTGAACTTTTCTACAAGACTCACACCTATTTTCCATGGCCCACACCTTGAAAGTACACAAACGGTCCTTTTACTGTGTACTGCCCAAACGACTGAACTCCTTAATTTGAATCTACCAAATCCCGTCTGAAGTGGTGTGAGCAAGCAGAACGGAAAGAGATAGTTGCTTTAAAAATATTGGAAGAAGAAGAAGAAGCAACGCGGAGCACGCCTTTTCACTACTAATATACATACAACATCATACTAGGTGTGATCACTCTGCGCAAAAAGCAAAACGCAAAAAAAAAAGAAAAAGAATATGCTGCCGCCGCATTTTCTTGTGTGTCTAGCACACTTTTGTGAGATTCATGGACCATCCACAATCCTTTGCACTCAGCGGCAAACAAACACTACACCTAAACCGTCGTCGACATTTTCTCTGTGTGAGAGCTGCGCGCTTGTATTGCCAAATGAGGCCACAAATGTCGTCACCCACGTGCGGGGTAATGCCCTGGAGGCTGAATTACAGGATGAGACATGGTTGAAACGCAGCAGCTCACTCAGGGATGCTGCTCGCAATTCAGAAGAGCAGACTGGATATATTTCTACTCGGTACCCCGGATCACCTGCTCTCTACACTTCACTTATGAAACTCGTGATGAAATGTCTTTCTGTAGAAGCAGTCGCGGACCCACTGAAGCCCCTTTTCAATGGTGACGCAACCAATGGGTTTTGTCTTAGCAAAGTCTTCAGTATTGCCGATCTTCATGCACGTGGTGCTGAGCGTAAGTATGCGTTTCTTGTGTTGTGCGACTCGGAAACCCACCTTTTGGCGCGCTGGCACTTTGTCTCCACGTATATTTCGGAAATGATCGCATTTTTACAGGCCAAGGTCGAAGCTGTACGGGAACGTGCCAAGGTCGAGAGTCTTGATAACGAGCGTTACTTGCGGCGCCTGAAAACTATGCCCCGTAGTTTGGTCGAGTTGACGGGCGACCCAGAGTTGCTTGTGCGCCTACATCTATGCGGCGTCGAACTACTTCAAGATGTGCAATGAAATTATGAATGATGTGTTTTTTTTTTCTTCTTTGTCTCTGAATTTATTAAACCGGTGGGATATGGATGAAGCGACTTTTATATAGAAGCTTGTTGAGGTACACCTTCACTTGACGAGTATGCGGTGATTCCATAGGTAATGGCGTAAAGCTCTTAATGTTACATACTTTTGGAAAGCAAATTTCATTGCTAGAAATTGTATTTGAAAACAAGTATAATAAAGATTGTGAGGTGTGATTTTATCTTCTCAGCCTCCAGTTCGCAATTTAAAAATACAACTGCGAGAGATCGGACGCGTCATTTGGATTGTCTCCATAATCGATGTTCGCGATTCTAGGTAACAAGACAATTGCGTGCTCGTCCCATGCGAACGCTATTTGGGTCGAGTCTTGCGATATCGATCTTCGCGGCTTTAATGCTGGTGTTGGCGTATGTGATTAACGATTATCTTAAAATAAAGGGTGAATCATTGACGAATATCGATGCCGAAGTTTTTTGGCAAAATATTCATCCTCGCGTAGGCGTGTCATTGTTGCCAAGCGTGCATCAGGATAAAGACTCAACGATACAAGAACATGACCCGAGAGTGATTCCGGCCCTTTGGTTGAATCTTATAGCTTCCAAGCTCAAAGATCCAAAACATGCGTCTGATTACAAATATACTTTTAATCTAAATGTTCCCTTTCTGTGGGGTTCCTTTCTTGGACTAAACGTTAAGTCTTTTTCCAGTTTGAACTGCTCAGCACTTCTACAGCTGCATCCCGAAAATCTCATTTTGTATGTGGGGGGTTTTTATCAACAAAATGGAGGATCTCAGTGTCAAATTACTGGCCCTTTAGATTCGCCGTTTTCTGCAGAACTCAGAAAACAGGTTGGGGCAAATTATATGTATCACCATGAGGAAATTCCTTCGAAAGCCATAGTTTTGGGACTTAGACGACAGTTGACGCTATATCTCACCAAATCAGAAGCACAAGGGGTACAATATTTGGAAGATTGTTACTGGGAGAATTATCCACAAGCCCATTCAATTTCAATTCTGCAACAGCTTAGTAGGGTAAAACAGTTATGGCTCCTGGATGATGATTCTGACATAAATGAGGATAACAACGAAATTAAGCTTACCAAAGAAGAATTCGACCCGGATCTACAAGCTTATAATTATAGTAACTCCATTAAGCTTACATCGGAGCACGAGCAAGATAAGGTCGGCATCAGTAAGTATTTCCAGGAGGCAGAACTTCGAGGAACACATTTGGGGTCTCACTATGACTGGAGGTTTTTCAAAACCGCCGAATTTTCATCTTATGAGCGAAAAGTAATTCTACACCGACTTACCAAAGCATGGCTTCGTTTTGCTAAATCCACAGGCCTAAAAACCTGGCTTGCGCATGGCTCTTTGCTTGGCTGGTACTGGAATGGCATGAATTTACCCTGGGACCAGGACTTGGATGTTCAAGTGCCATATAAAAGTATGGTATTTTTAGCTGAACAATATAACCAGACGTTGGTGGTGGATCTCACCGATGATCCCAATATTGCTGGCGTTTATCTGTACTTTATCGACGTGAACCCGTACTACGATTATAGGGGTCATGATGCAGGGGATAATGTGGTGGATGCTAGGTTTATTGATACAGATACTGGTATGTATGTGGATATTACGGCATTGGCTATTAGCGATGTCATTCATACAACAGAGCCCCAGAAAAAGGCTAACGATCGCCTTCACCAGGTGTTCAATGCAGAATATAAAAACATTGTCAAATCTGCTGACCTTGGAGCTGGGAACATTCCTTTGAACGAGGTACATCGAAAACTTGCGGCCGAAGAAACAGAGGCTTGGGGGAATCGCCTTCTATACAACTGCAAGGATATGCATTTCTATACGCTTAGCGAACTCGGCCCGCTTCTAAAAACCACTTTTGAGGGCGAAGTCGCCTATGTGCCGCGTGAATTCAAGGCTCTTTTACACAGAGAGTACCCCAAGGGTCTTAGCTCTCGAAGCTTTGAGAAGTGGGTGTTTAGGTCCTATTTCGGAGTATGGACGCCGCTTTCAAAGTGCCCAAATGACTATTATGGCGACCAATGTGAAGATAAAGACATGGTTTTGGAGGAGCAGTATACTAGACCGTACCGCCTCAAACGGGGGCATTGGCTGCGCTCTATTAACCCAAGTCCACGCGTAGACCCATTTATATTGCGCAGAAACCATGCTCTAGTATCCAGTCGCGAACCATAAAAAGAAAGACGTTTATGCAAAATATGTTGAGTCACTTTTAAAGAGACTTTATTTCTTTCAGTGCCCCGTCTCGGCCTCCTTTAGAAATATCTGCGCCAAACCTCAGCAAGGGCCAGATTATCAGAGTGACTTTTCCCACAACAAGGCCCTGGCTGATGGGGCCAAAATTGTTTGAGTCCACCGAATGGAAAGCATTGTCGCCTTCCACCCATAGATGATTTCTTGGAATAAGTGCCTGTTTTTTCGGGTACTGTTCATTTCGAGGCAAAATCACGTCACCTTGGAGCCCGATCACCCGTTTAGTCACGAGCTTCTCCGGGTCCTCGGGCGAGCGGAACATCACCACATCGCCTCGATTTAGCGAAGTTGGCCATTTCAAGTCATATTTGCGGATGAGGACCACATCTTTAGTGGTGGAGTCTGTGCCTGGATTGAATGTGGGGGACATTGAAAATCCCGAAACCTGGCACGGCAGGTACGCGTGATCAAATACTGTGAAAAGCACAGGAAGCCAGGTCACCGTCACCAATGCGGTTCTAAGGTGCGGATGGAAAAATGTGCCCATAATATCTATCTTTCAGAAGGTATGAAGATTGTTGATCTGGTTTTGATGTTGGGTGTTTCAGGCATGTTTCACACCAGTGCGGGCCGGTAACTTCGGTAAGTGCGCAGAGAGAGTGTGCGGTTTCGAGTCTTGCAAATGTCGACCACAATTAACGGAATTATATTCTACGAATTTTATTTTATTATTTTAATCTTTTTATTTATCTATGTTAAACTAAGCTGGAAGATGTCAGCTAATGCATAAAGTGGTTAACATCTTTAGTCGTGTAGTTTGGTCTGGCTATTGATACCACACATGGTGCAAAATATGGTATTGACCTCATAAGTTCACTGGTTCACTGGATAAAAGAAATTGTCCTATCCATATAATTTTATCGCCGTAGTTTCTTTGGCGTTGGGAATAGATTAATAGTAAAGTCTCTAGGAGACCGCTGTTCCCCCTCTATTGTCTCTTCAATTGCTTCAGCCAAAGACTTATGTGAATTTTATAGCCCACAAGTCTTCACTGTACCAAGCCTAAAGTGGATTCAAATAAGTATTTTGTCCATTTTACTTTATGTTGCACCTCTCACCAAGTACAACGTGGCTCCATTAGGAATTGATGTACTAACTTTAGTACTGGCTACAAGAGCCACTGGAGCATCGTTCTCCGCCTTGAATAAATTAAGACGGTCCTCATTCTGTTGCGTCGCATTATTATGGTTCATGATATTTATCGTTTCAGCAATGGAGTCAAGAGCCCTGCCCACAGACCATGCCTTCAGCACCCATACCGGCTTACGCTCTTTTTCCACTGAGATTTCACCAAAGTCCTCCTCGTTTCTGTTTACAAATAGCGTCCATACATATATACGGTCGGAAGCATTTACAGATGCTGGGCCTTTAGCGGATTTCCTGATTTGAGCCACTTCCAATGTCGGGCTTGGTTTTTTGGTCGACAGTTTTCCAAAAAGCGAAAGCGACTTCTTTTTGCTTTCACGCTTGATTCTCTGCAAGTGAAGAAACTTAGTGAGTTTCATAAGCGGCGTACTGTTAACCTGTGGCTTGGCTGAGTTCTTTTCTAGCAGAGCATCTAGAGATTTCTGGTGCTTCGCCCTATCGGGGAAAAGAGATGCAGCAGTTGGACCATCATAGACTTGGCTATTTGCACCAGAATTGTTGGGTATTTTTTGGGGCCGTCCTGTGCATTTATGGATTTCAAGAGTCCGGTGGGCAGAACAAAACGTACCATTGCAAAATTCACAATGGAACGGTAGAAAATCAAGCTGATGACAAAATTGGCAGTTTTTGCCCAAGTTCATAATGCCCTGATCATCTTGGGGCTTCTCGACTTTGCTCATGAAAAGTGTGTGGGTTGCAGTTGGGGTGTATTTTCTATCTTGAAATGGAGTAGACGACATTTTGTAATGTTCAGAATTTGGGCCAGTACTGTAAGATCGCGCGTGAGTGAGTGACGACGTGTATGAGCGATTATAAGGTATTGATTGAATGGAAATAATGTAATCTTTATAATGAAGTTTTGAGGGGAAAAGATTCTGTAGTTTCACTCGAAAAATGATTGGCCTAGATACGAAAGCAAAACAAGAGGAAGAAAAGAAATATTATTACCGTCTGGAATCTGGGGTAGCTATGTTGGATGGGGAAGACCAAGAATGAAAAGTTTTATAAGCGATGTATTGAAACGTGTTTTGTGGGACTCAATCTTATTGAGTCTTTTTTATTTTTGTTGTGAAATTAAATTGCTTTTCTTTTTTGATGGATATAAAATCTAGATATATATCAAGTTTTACCAAAACCCGAGCTTATATACTTTCGACGGCCGGGTCGTTTAATATTTGCCTCCCGCCACATTTGCCCTCGGTCACCGGTGCGCGGAATGGGTGCAAAACATTGCAACCTGCGCTTACTAAGCGAATAAAGAAGACTAAAGAACCATCCATGCATTTACCTTATTGGGACTGAGTTTACCCGTCAGTGTTTTTGATCAGGACTATGAATCAATCAATGCTATTTCTTTCATTCTTAGATTTATTTTCTCATCAAAGTTTTGGAATTTTGACAAGTTGGAATTTTATAAAAAAAACAGAAGACCTCCATGTGAAGTTGCGCCGTAAAAGTCATTAACCAAAGACATAAGAAAGCCGTAAATTGAAGAATCATTGAGTTTTAGTTTTGACTTATATAATTATCAATTATATGTACTTAAATATCAGCTGAAATGGGCTCTACTAGGTGATGGCAAAACCGACGTTGCTACCTACTAAATAACTTGTGAGATTTAAATAATACCAAAAGCACTGAGGTTTTCAAAAACGATAAGAAATAATCTTATTATTTACAATGAAGACTTTGGATTCACAAATAACACAGAGCTACTTTTTGAAGATCATGTACGTTTCTGAAATAACAAAAAATATATCTAGTTCCATACTGTGTGGGCGGTTACTCGGGCTTTCTTAAAAATCCCCCTTCCGAAGCTATAAGAACTTTAAATAGTGGCTCAAAAGGCAAGAAAAATAACCTTGATTTTCCTATGATTTTTATTAAACAGAAAGTAAAATATTTTATTTGATGATTTCTTTTCCTTCTCACCACCGTACCCAAGTGCATTCAGCTGAGCAAGACTTGATCGCACAGAGATGTCAGTTTCATAAGGAAGGAAATTTCTTGAAGTTCACCCATAGAATATCATTAGCCCTTAAAAATATAATAAAGAAAAGAGTATGTGCATTTTTTATGTCTACAAAAGCGTTGTGATTCTATCCTTCTTTTTTGACTAAACCTATTTTGAATCGAAATACGGACTCGCACCCATCGCCGCATCGCATCGGCCGGTGGTCTCACGTTAAATCAACTGTGAGCATTAAGAGATTCTACGTTGAAAGGGCTGATATTCTTGAGTGGAACGCACAAAAAATCCACCATTTTTAATTAATTCTTGGTTTTAATTCATCATAAATAAGATTTAATAATGTACGATATAAACGTGCCGTGGCCCAGCAATGGGTATGACCAAGAACCAACGGCCACGCAGCTCACCAATTTCTATAATACAATCACCATGCTCCATTCTTTTGGGTACAACTACTTGGCGGTGAATTTTATAGTGGAGGAAACGGTCAAGCTCCCTGTGAACAATCCGGCAAAACTTAACCCGGTGCCCATGGCCCAGCTCCGTGTACGGTTTGCCGGATTCCCCAAACTCCATCTTTTCTCAAGAATCACGTTGATTGTTACAGATCCAGCAAAAGCACAAAGTATTCTGAAAATCAACAATACAGGAGCATTTGATATAGTGGCGGTGCAGCCCACCACGGAAAAGGCGCTTCAGCTCACAACGACAAACCTTGATATCGACCTTGTGTCGTTGCCGATGGGCACACGTTTACCGTTTTTTCTCAAGCATAAGACTATCGGACTGGCACTTGCCAAAGGTATCAAATTTGAAATCTGCTACGCGGGGCTAATAGCCGGACCTGCGGGCTACGAATCTTCGTCGGCACTTGGAGCCACCGGCAGCATTTGCCGCAAAACGTTTTTCTCGAATTGTCTCCAACTTATTCGGGCCTCAAGATGCCGTGGCTTAGTGTTTTCCAGTGGTGCAACCGAGCCATTACACGTGCGTAACTATGCAGACATTTTGGCAATTATGGCGTCGTTGGGACTCAAGGTCTCCAATTCGAAAGAAGGGTTTACTGCCCACCCAGAACTGGTGCTCGTGAAAGGCCGGCTCAGAATCAAGTCCAATAAACAAACCGTGATGGTCGGTGATGTTGAAGGTGCCGAATCACGTGCAGCAGCCATTTTCGGTGCTGAGACTGCAAAGAATGGCGTGTTGACCGATTTCAAGAAAACTTCGTCGCAGGAACTGGCTCAGAAACAGGGTCAAAAGAGGCCAATTGAGGATCCGCAACAGGGCGCCAAACGCATGAAACCAGAGGTGATTTGTATTGATTAATCTTTTTTTTTTTTCTTTTGTTTTTTTTTTCCTCTCTCTACCTAATTCTATATGCTAATGAAAGATGGAAGACTTGATTGCCTTGATGGGTTTTGATTCAGGACGGGATTCCGGTACTGATTGCCTTGGCACTCCTGATCCAGCAGGGGGTTTTGTAGGCACGGGCCGAGGCCTTTTCCGCGTGTTGAGGAAAATTGAAGGCGCCGGTTTGCGTTTTCGTAGAGCCACCGGGTCTCGAACGGGCGATGCTTGCAGCAGTTCAACTGCGGGCTGTTTTATATCTGAAGAATCTGTAGTATGATTAGGTACCGTAGAAGGCGATTTTGACGAAGGAGAAACGGGCAATTCCGCGTTTTGATATATGCTTGATGAAGGCCGGGCATTCGCTCGGGCCGGACTCCGAGAAAAAGCCCGGTTTGGCGGTGAAAACGGCCGTTCTTCCGGTGGTTTAGATACATTTTGGAAAGCCTTATACGGGTCATATGGCTTTGAAGGCCCGCCAAACATAAGCAGTCGCTGCAGGACATCTCTGCGTGCCTTCCCCAAGATCGAGGTGGGTTTTGGTTTATGGAAAGCGGTTTTGGGACCCGAATATTGCGTATTACGACGTCGTATAGTGGGGTCTGCAAGCACTTCATGGACCGTGGTGATGGCGTTTTTCAGCTTCTCACGTCGAAGCTTGGCGGTCATTTTGCGAAGCCGGTCCGCCGACGTGGCCCGGAATTGGTCTCGTTCAGCGGCGTATTTTTGATAGAGACTGCGCAACGGCATCTTTGCATTTTCAAAAGTGCCTGAGATCTTCGTTTTGGCAGGGTTACAAGGCCGGTCGGGGAAATCCCGTTCCACCAATAACCCCCAGAGCTCATCTGAATGTGGAATCACTATAGGACTATTTTCCTCAAGTTGTGCTAGTTGTTTAGCATTGAGCCGTTTCAAAATCGGCTGTACTAGATGATAAGGTGTATCTCCCACGTCTAGAATATGGGCAGCCTGTTTGATGCACACGTTTTGGGCAATCTGGAATAACGACGGCACTCCCGAGACCATGGCATGTGTTTTGTAATTCTTTTTTTTTTTTTCTGGTATTTTTATACTTTTTGTGGTTGTGTATTTTGCGTTAGTCTCTAAACGGCTACTTCATTTCTTGCCTCTACTCAAATTACTGCAGTGCGACCCTACTAGTATGAGGTGGATGATTTGCGTGGGCTACAACAAGTATCCAACGTTATGACCACAAAATTTTCTTTCCTTTCTTTTTGTTGAATGAATGGTAAATTAAAACGTGTAAATTTGGCTTTTTTTTTTCATCCCTTTTCTCTTTTTTATTATTTTTGGTTTCAATCTTGAGTGGAAAGGAAATTCTCGGAAAAAATATGGGGTTGAGGCCTTCACAACATATTGAGAGTTTGAGGTGCACGATTTGTGGCTCTACTGTGGAAAAAGGTACCTTACTGTAAGAGGAGTTGTGTTCCAAATTTAAACAGGGTTTTTGGCCACGTAAAATCTGAATAAACAAGTGGCTGGAAATAAAATCAAATTTCAACGCCAGTTGTAAAAATAGCGGATATGTTCGATCAAGGTGGTAGAACACGGGTTGATTAATATTACCTTTTGTGTTAAGCCCCCTTCCCCACATTGGGTATATTAGTAACTGTTATTGCCAGATTAGTATAGACACTGGTCATTTACTTCGGCTTGGCACGCTACAATCTATTGTGTTGGCCAAGAGGTTAACTTTCCAAAGTATGCGAATTACATTTGCAGAACGATGAAGACAGTTGCAGAAAAATAATACCTCTATGGAAAGTTATAGAAGAGGAACAATAAAGCAAGTAAACTTTCCTTTATAGTTCCAGAAAAATTGATAAGAGACTGGATGACTACAAGAAAAAATATATATATATATTAATGAGCGGAGTATAAATCATGTAGACAATAGCAGACGGGTGAGACTTATTCAGGAAAAGAACTTGGCAAAACGCTTTTCATAGATTCACGCGAGACATCAAGGTTTTAGAAAAAATTCACTTAAACAATATTCGGAAAACGTGTTGGATTCCTGAATTGAATCCTCTTGAGAATGATGTGTAAATTGCTTAATCAAAGTGACTTCTTTTAGTACAAGTAAATTCCTAGACGAGCAGATAAACCTTGCATGAGGGACTTGCTAGCCAACGTCCTTGATTATGGCTCACTATTTCAGTCACAATTAACAATCACTATTTTACAGATCCAATGACAATGGATGGCGACGAGGTCACTTATTGGGCGACAATAGATAGTAGCTCCACTAATTCGGCGACAATGGGAAACACTCCCTCAACTCGGGTTTATCTTTCAAAATGGTACAACATGGATCCAAAATCGATAAGGATAGCCCGACAGAATAAAATATTTAAAAATAAAAAATTTCAAGATGGCCAAGTCATGTGCAAATCAGATCTATCTAAGCTTAGTCAAGGTCTATCTTAGAATTTTCTGAACCCAGAACCCGGAAAGCCCAAAGGAATAATAGACAGTGTTGAGACCAAAAAGACAGGCCAAAAAATAACACAATCTTCACTCATAATTTCCATAATTAATTAGTTTACGTTTTTTCTTGGTAAAGTGCTAACGAGGAATTGAAATGAAATTAATGCGGCGATGCCTAAAAGAACAATAGAGTGTCGCTGAGGATTTGCACCCCATGTCAGATTTCAAAAATCGCAACACTCAGGTGCTGATTCCATCATATTTCATGGAGCTAGCATAATGTATTTAAATGCCTTATAAATCCACCAAAAATCAGAGCAACCTTCAAATTTTCCACAAAGATATCCACCTCTAGGACTTACCTCAAATAATTTTGTTGAAATTCGTACAAAAAAGAAATCAAAATACCAAAAACGCTATTTCTCTATTTTTCTGTTTATTACAACCTGCACACAAGACCTGAAGCTTTAAATTGATGGCCATGAGAAACTTGTTTCTTTTCTTTCCTTTCTTGTTTTATGGACCTACTTTTGGGAAATATATTGGAGGAGCCTTGAAAAATGAATTATCAACTGAACCTAAATCTGCTAATGATGCGGATTTCCTAAAAGTTATTGACCAATTGAAAATTGGGGATGACATTGCAAACACGGGCCACCGTCTCGCAATTGTTCATGAGCCGCCAAATGATTTTCCTGCTGAAATTGACTCCACTCGTACCGAAACGGAATTTAATAAAGCGTTCGACCAGTATGGTGCTGGAAATTTGGGTTATGGTGATAGTCCTCGAATTGCTGGTGCATTTGCGTTGCAAATTATTGCGGACTTGGGTGTTCCTTCCACAAGCACGGTTTTCAAGAATGGCCCCACCACTTCCGTTGATTATGTGAGTATGCCAACTGCACTCAGTATGACTAAGCAAAACCCAATTCTTGAGCTCGAAACATTGAAAGGACCCAACTTCATCAAGATCAATGACTGGAGTTTTGCAGCCACGATTTCCGCCAATGCAGAAGATTCTTTATCTCAAGTAAGGGTACAAGGTGGGGAATCTGCTGCGACTATGACTATTTCCAATGACGAATTGACTGAAACTGCAATGGCACTGGCAACACAGGAAATTGCATCCACTACCTTCAGCGGTTCCAATTTCGCAGATTCACTCACTTCACTCTCGCTGCTGACTGAGATTGCTAACTTCAAACTGAGCGGCCCCTCGGCTTCCGAGTCATCGCTAATTGCTGAGTCCAGGGTTTTTACATCGGACACCCCAAGTGGATTGGATTCTGCGCTGTTGGACAGCTCCGCTCTGGGTGACTCAGCTTTGGATTCGTCATCAAATTCGGTAAATGTTCAAGCAAGGGATGTAATTCCAGGGTCGTCTCTGAATCAGGAAATTAGGGTTTTGACTACCCAGCTGACGTGCATCAACAATGACAATTTGTTTAAGAAGATCTCAGATGTGGACCCTAAACAATTTCACCCCGGAAAACAACACACAGTGAGGATTCCACATGGTGTAACCAATGATTTGCCTTATGAGACAAACAAGTTTTACGCCAATTTGTTTTTGGGTACACAAACTCAAATGGTCTATGTTTGGCCATACGAAGTATACTGGGAAAACTCAGAGAAAAATGGTTTAGCTGTGCAATATCCAGACCCCAAAAGAAGAAATTTCGGAGGACAAGGTGTGGGTGGAGGAAACCAATACTACTGGAATGCTATCTGGTCTGCTGGTGTTTTCATTGGCGCTAAATCCATTACAAGGGGTAACAATTTCATCTCAGTATCTGACATGAGAGAATTTTCTGTCAATGTCAAGCTTTCTCCAGAGAGTGATGCAACAAAGAACTATATCGAGTTTCCTTTGGTTGAAGGTATGGGTCTCGTCTCCTCAATTTACCATGGACTGTTGATTGCCAAAATTCAAGGTAATGGTGGAATTTTAAACTTCAAAAAGGTTGATTATAAAAGAGAGTTGTCCAATACCATGATGTATCGTTTGGATGTTGGTTTGGGGGAAACTTGGCTTTTGATGATCACGCTCCCTACTGCAGACCCTGATTTCGAAATGAAGAAAGAACCCGGGACCAATTATCTCGTGGGTTCGAAAGCTGTTGATGGTCTCATTATACAAGTCGCTCTTGCCCCACCCCAAGGTAAAGTTAACTTGGAGGCAGTCTACTACGGGCTTGCGGGCCAGTATGTTACTGACGCGAAGGTATCTGGAGGGATCAATTGCGAGCACGTGAATTACAAGATTAGCTACAAAACAAAGGGTAGTTCACTTGCCAAAACGCCTCTTGTTTTTGCGTTACCCCATCATGTTGATTTGTTTGATGGCGAAATGAAAAACAGAGATCTGAGCATCACTTTGCCTTCTACTACAAAAGGAATGATGCAGGGCTACTTGTCAGCAGAACTTTTGTTCTCGCATAAGATTGACAATAAAGTTCAATGGTTGCCTTACTTGAGAGATCGGAACAATGTTCTTACTTACAAAAGAGAGCAGATTGAATTGATCCGTCATGTTGCAGCTGCTGATCTCAAGGATGTGAATATTGTGGGGACAATCATGCAAATAAGATCGCAGTACTTCATGGGTAAAGCAGTCGATAAGTATGCTTACATGATGTACGTGCTTCATGAAATCGTCAGAGATGAAGAGTTGGCTGATCAAGTTTTGAACGCCTTGAAAGAATTCTTTGAAAAGTATAAAAATCATAAGAGCATTCTTCCATTGTTTTATGACACAAAATTTAAGGGTGTCACTTCTGAAGGTGCGTTTATCTCTGATCAGGAAGATTTTGGCAGTGGGCATTACAATGATCACAACTTCCACTACTCTTACATTATTCACGCCGCTGCTATCGTTGGTAAAATTGATGCACAGAAGGGAGGAAACTGGGCAATGGAAAACAGAGAGTTCATCAACACTTTAGTCAGAGATGTGGCCAACCCTTCAGAAGAAGATCAGTATTTCCCTGTGTCGAGACTGTTTGATTGGTTCCAGGGCCACTCCTGGGCTCACGGGATTACGGAAATGGCTGATGGTAAGGATCTTGAGTCAACTTCCGAGGATGTCCATTTTTCATACGCCATGAAGTTATGGGGACATGTAACGGGAGATCAGGCTATGGAGGCAAGAGGTGACTTGATGTTGAGTATTCAGACCAAGGCGTTTGACCGGTACTTCCTTTATAAAGATGATAATACTGTTGTGCCAAAGCAGATCTTAAAGAATAAGGTTTCGGGTATCTTTTTTGAAAATAAGGTTGATTATGTTACCTGGTTCGGAGCGAACACTGAGTATAAACATGGTATCCAAATGATCCCTATTACGCCTGCTTTGGGGCTGATGAGAAGTAGCGTGTTTTCCAAGCAGGAGTGGGACCAGGTGCTTTCTAACGTGAATATCAGAGGTCCTTGGATGGGAGTTTTGAGCTCGGGTCGGGTGTTTTTCGATCCCGCGGCTTCGTATGAATATTTTGCAAATCCTCAATCCAATCACGCCGTTCAAATGGATGATGGCCAAAGCAGAGCCTGGGCTTTGGCATTTTCCGCCCCATTCATGAATGAATTGGAGTAGTATCTGATGGTAAACAGCGGTCAATATGACTCGCCAAGTTCCCTCATCGGATCTAAATAGTTTTTTGTTCTTGAAATTCAAGTTTGTTTTTGCTTTTATTGCTGTTCTTTTCTCTCTTCAGGCATCAGTGGGCTGGTAAAATTGCCTTAATTCCAAAGCTGATTGAAGGCAAGCTTTCAAAATCGTATCGATAAATAGTATGATGTGACTTCTAGCCACATTTTTGTCAGTTTGCGCTGTTGGAGTGTAATTGTTGTCCCAGACAAAGTCACGTGACGAAATGAAACTGACTCATACGAATTTTGATTCATGTGCTCCTATTATACCAAGTCATAGTCAATTTGAAATCCATACCCTCGATATCCCTTTGAGTTGCCCTTCCAATTGATTATCTGTTAGGATAAAAATTGAGGCTTTGGGCCCGGGTCCGGGTCACGCGCGGATATTAGTTCCACAACCCGCGGGTAAGGTAGTCTGGGACTGGAGGAAGTCCAGGAGTAGAGGAAGGACCAAGCCTCACCAGGCTATAACTAAGAATACGCATCTAACCGGCTTGAAACCTAGAGGCCAAGATGTCTGTTAATAGAAATTGATATATAATCTGAGAAAGATCTGGCTGTTATTGTTAGGATATAGATAGGGACTCGGGGCGTGAGCCCTGAGTCCAGCGTAGATGGGTCACGTGGGTACGGTAGTCCCACGACCCGCGGGCGAGGTACTACTCCAGGAGTGGCCGTAGGCCCTGGTGGAGGAAGGACCAAGCTTAAGCAGGATCATAGCTTGGAATAGACATCTAACCCCCTTACTAGTAAGAACCCTAAAACGTTTCTTAACAGTTATTTACATAAGTTATGCAATTAAACCCCCACTGGTTGGAATTCTGCGGAAAAGTTCTGAAATTCTCAAAAGAATGTAATCACCATGAATAATATAAATCTTTAAAACGATATTTTAAAAGAGGAAGTGCCCATGAACAGTGTTGATTTCGGTGACTAATCCGGCTGTCTTTTTGACTAAAAAAGATAATTTGAAAGTTTCGGCCGATACTTTTACCTATGTTTATTTATTCTGATTATGCATGGATTTTCTTATAATACGAAACCTTCTCTTGAAATCTGTGCCTGTAAGCTCATAAAAGTGAAGGATGTCGAGAGTCCCACCGTCTGAAATTTGTAAATTGTTCCATATTACAACACTTTCTTCGGCCCAGTGCTTCCCCTTCTCCTCCCCCTCATTTGGCTACAGAGAGTGTATTAGAAATACAATTCATCCTTTTAACAGTCAGAACTCTGACTTGCGACTTCATTTTAGATGCATATGGCTTACTCTTGAAGTACCTTCTCCATGGTGAAGTTCTATCATAAACTTTAAAGAGCAGTCATTACAGCTCAACATGATAATTACCCTATATACTTTTTGTTTTGGATCGTTAAGGATATTTTTTGCGCGCGGTTACGATATTTTAATTTCCCCCACCAAAGATATTTTTTTCACACAGTAAAACATTTTCTTCTGCTTGAAAAATATTTGTTTACGCCCCGAAAAATATTCTTTCCCGTCGCCTTCGATAGTAATTCTAATCCAAGAATATATTATTCTCCGGCGTTGAAAATATTTTCACCCACCCGAAAAATATTGGAGGGCATTTTCTTTGTTGGAAAAACAGCTAGAAGTTGGATGCGCAGGTACGCAATACAGGTAAAAATTTAAACGAGGTTCAGATCAATATTGAATGATGATCTCACGTCCTTGGAACTTCAAAATTCTCACTATATATGTTCTTAATCTTATTCTGTCGTGTCATTTTAATTTCTTCTCGTTTCAGGTTCTTTTCTCTCAGTACCCTTCGGTCGTCCGTGACTCAAATTTCTCTGATCGCATTTTCGGTATTGAGACAGGATCCTATAAACCAACATTCGTTTTTACACCGCGAAAACAAGAAGGGACTCCGTTGCAAATAATGAAATCGTTTTCGGCGGATTTTTTATCAATTTCGAATTGTAATTTTTCACCCTTAAAAGAAACTTTGTAAATCGCGAAATCAGCAATATTAATCAAAAATACTTTGCCGTAATAGCTGTTGGAGTTTACGACAGCTGGGTTTCAGATGCGCGAACCGTGCCTTGTGTATAACTACGGTAGTAAAGGTTTATTTCGAGGTTAGACATTTTTTACTGAATCTACGTCCTCAAATAGATTGTAATAAACTATTGCTATCATTTATACCTAATGCTCGAAGCGCGGTTTCTACCATAGCCATATTCGTGTTTGTGATCTGTTTCCATAAATACCAACAGCGCGCCCATCAAGTTTTTTGTTTGTGTGTTTGAATCACTGGTTTTAAGATGGAGACAGTCTTAATAGAGATTGATATAAAATTTGACAAGTTAGTTGACTGAAATAGTCACCAAAATATCTCGCTGATTTGAAAAATATGCAAACTAGACTCACATCCTAAAGAAGACAGTTGTAAAAAGGGAGATGGCACCTCTGTTGAAATAATAAAAAAGCGCGTCCGAACAACAACAGCAACAACAAACACGTAAATTTTCCCCCATAATTCGTGACTGGCCAAGGAAAGACTGGATAACTAAAAAAAACAGTTTCATTACTAAGCGATAACCAAATCTCAAATATTGCAAACAATAGCAGATAGCTGAGTCTTAGTCAGGAAAAGTACTTGGCAAAAACGTCTTTGAAAATTGCGAGGTGGCCAGGCAATGTTCAAATCACTTCTAAATTTATTCAAAGTCTACTTTAGCTCTTTCTGAACCCAGAACTAGAAAGGCCCAAAGGGATTTGCAGTCAGCACAAAGACCAAAAAAAAACAAAGAGCCAAAAATAACACCAGCTTCATTGTGTTTACCATGATCATTGTCCCTTTCACATTTTTTTTTTCTTGGTAGTGATAACCAGCAATTCCAGTGAATTTGATGCGGCTATGCCCAAGAGAACAATAGAGGATGCTGGGAAGTTGCGCCCTATATGTCTAATTTCCAATTCCGCATTCTGCGGACGCCGCAACACTCAGCTCCTACTTCTATTGTGATTAATGGAGCCAGTTTTGATGTATTTAAATGACATGAAATTCCAGCAAAAAACAAAACTTATTTGAAATTTTTTACAAAGATTTCCACTTCAAAGAGTCAGATCAATCACATTCGTTATAAGTCAAAAAATACCAAAACGCTATTTTTCTGTTTTTTGCAACCTGCACACAATACGTGAAGCTCTAAATTGATGGACATGAAAAACTTGTTTTTTTTCTTTGCTGTCTTATTTTGCGGTCCTACTTTTGGCCAATTCATTAAAGATGCCATCAATAAAGAATCAACCACTGAACCTGAATCCACTTATGATGCGGGTTTCCAAAAAATAATTGACCAATTGAAAACTGAGGGTGTCACTGCAAACGCGGGCCACCGTCTCGTGATTGTTTATGAAAATCCAATTGATTGCCCAGCCGAATTTGACTCCACCCGTACTGAAACAGAATTTACTACTGTTACTACCACTATTGACACTTTTGTGACCAGAGCCCCCCTGAACTGCGAAGAAAAGGTGTGTGAGCCAAAGGTTGAAAAAGTTTTGGTGACACTGACTTATACTGTTGCTGCAAATGCGCCCGTGACTGTTACTGCCGAATCAGGAAACCGATCTTCTGGATACAGCAAAAGTGAAAATGGTCGCCCTGGAGATGAGAATCGCCAAGACTCTGAAGATGCTGGTGATTGGACCAGTAAATTCGCGAAAGGTTCTGATAATAAAGCGCTCAACCTGTATGGTGCTGGAAATTTGGGTTATGGTAATAGTCCTCGAATTGCTGGTGCATTTGCGTTGCAAATTATTGCGGACTTAGGTATTGCTTCCACGAGCACGATTTTCAAGAATGCTGCCACCACCTCTGTTGAATATGTGAGTAGGCCAACTGTACTCAGCATGACTAAGGAAAACCCAATTCTCAAGCTCGAAACATTGAAAGGGCCCAACTCCATGAAGATAAATGAGTGGACTTTTGCAGCCACGATTTCCGCCAATGCAGAATATTCTTATTCTTTAGGAAGAATTGAGGGTGGTGTATCTGCTGCCACTAAGACAAAGTCCAATGAAGAATTGACTAAACCTTCAACCCCTATGACTGCAATGGCCCAGGCGACTGCATCCTCTACAAAACAGGAATTCGTATCCATTACTGGTGTTTCTTCTCATCACTCAAGCGGCACTATTGTTCGTGGCTCAGACTCTGCGGACTTGCATAATGTTGCTGATTCACACACTTCACTTTTGCTGCTGTCTGAAAATTTCTCAAGTGAAGTTGCTAACTCTAATCTAAGCGGCCCCTCGGCTTCTGGATCATTACTGATTGCTGAATCCAGTATTATGATGTCGTCCAACTCGGGTGAGTCGCCATCTGCGCTTTTAGTGAGCGCAACTCTGAGCGATTTCATTTTGGAGTCGTCATCAAATGCCGAATCTCTGATTATGGAAACTTCAAAAGCAAGTGATTTGAGTTCAGAGTCATCGTTGGTTCCTGAATTCGTGGTTTTGACTTCCAAGCTGACGTGTATCATCAATGACAATTTGTTCAACAAAATTTCAAATATGGATCCCCAAAACTTTTACGCCGGAAAGCAACACCCAGTGGAGATTCCGCATGGTGTAACCAATGATTTGCCTTATGAGACAAACAAGTTTTACTCCAATTTGTTTTTGAAGTCACAAGATAAAATGGTCTATGTTTGGCCATACGAGGTGTACTGGGAACACACGGAGAAAAATGGTTTCGCTGTGCAATATCCAGATCCCAAAAGAAGAAATTTCGGAGGACAAGGTATTGGTGGAGGAAACCAATACTACTGGAATGCTATCATGTCTGCTGGTGTTTTCATTGGTGCTACCTCAATCACAAAGGATCACAATTTCATGTCTGTTTCTGACATGAGAGAATTTTCTGTCAATATCAAGCTTTCTCCAGAGAATGATGCAACAAAAAACTATATCGAGTTTCCTTTGGTTGAAGGTATGGGATTAGTATCCTCGATTTACCATGGACTGTTGATTGCCAAAATTCAAGGTAATGGTGGAATTTCAAACTTCACCAAGGTCAAATATGAACAAGAGTCACCCAATACCATGATGTATCGTTTGGATGTTGGTTTTGGGGAAACTTGGCTTTTGATGATCACGCTCCCTACTGCAGACCCTGATTTCGAAATGAAGAAAGAAACTGACACCGATTATCTCGTGGGTTCGAAAGCTGTTGATGGTCTCATTATACAAGTCGCTCTTGCCCCACCTCAAGATGAAAATAACTTGGAGGCAGTTTACTACGGGCTTGCAGGCCAGTATGTTATTGACGCGAAGGTATCTGGAGGGATCAATTGCCAGCACGTGAATTACAAGATAGGCTACGAAACCAAGGGCGGATCATTTGCCAAAACGCCTCTTGTGTTTGCATTACCCCACCATGTTGATTTGTTTGATGACGAAATGAAAAACAGAGATCTGAGCATCACTTTGCCTTCTACTACAAAAGGAATGATGCAGGGCTACTTGTCAGCAGAACTTTTGTTCTCGCATACTATTGACAATAAAGTACAATGGTTGCCGTATTTGAGAGATCGGAACAATGTTCTTACTTACAAAAAAGAACAGATTGAATTGATCCGCAATGTCACGGCTGCTGATCTCAAAGATGTGGATATTGTGAAGACAGTCTTTCAATTAAGATCCCAGTACTTTATGGGTAAAGCAGTCGATAAGTATGCTTACATGATGTACGTGCTTCATGAAATTGTCAGGGATGAAGAGTTGGCGGATGAGATTTTGAAATCCTTGAAAGAATTCTTTGAAGAGTATAAAAATCATAAGAGCATTCTTCCATTGTTTTATGACACAAAATTTAAGGGTGTCACTTCTGAAGGTGCGTTTATCTCTGATCAGGAAGATTTTGGCAGTGGTTATTACAATGATCACAACTTCCACTACTCCTACATTATTCATGCCGCTGCTCTCGTGGGTAAATTTGATGCACAGAAGGGAGGAAATTGGGCAATGGAAAACATGGAGTTTATCAACACTTTAGTCAGAGATGTGGCCAACCCTTCGGAAGAAGACCAGTATTTTCCTGTGTCAAGACTGTTTGATTGGTTCCAGGGCCACTCCTGGGCTCACGGGATTACGGAAATGGCTGATGGTAAGGATCTCGAGTCAACTTCCGAGGATGTCCATTTTTCATACGCTATGAAGTTATGGGGACATGTAACGGGAGATCAGGCTATGGAGGCAAGAGGTGACTTGATGTTAAGTATTCAGACCAAGGCGTTTGACCGGTACTTCCTTTATAAAGACGATAATACGGTTGTGCCAAAGCAGATCTTAAAGAATAAGGTTTCGGGTATCCTTTTCGAAAATAAGGTTGATTATGCTACCTGGTTCGGAGCGAACACTGAGTATAAACATGGTATCCAAATGATCCCTATTACGCCTGCTTTGGGGCTGGTTAGAAGTAGCGTGTTTGCCAAGCAGGAGTGGGACCAGGTACTTTCAAACGTGAATATCGAAGGTCCTTGGATGGGAGTTTTGAGCTCGGGTCGGGTGTTTTTCGATCCCGCTGCTTCATGGGATTATTTCGCAAATCCTAATTTCGATGCCGTTGATATGGATGATGGCCAAAGCAGAGCCTGGGCTTTGGCATTTTCCGCCCCATTCATAAATGAGTCGGAGTAGTATCTGATGGTAAACAGCGGTCAATATGACTCGCCAAGTTCCCTCATCGGATCTAAATAGTTTTTTGTTCTTGAAATTCAAGTTTGTTTTTGCTTTTGTGACTTTTTTCTCTATTTAGGCATCAGTGGGCTGATAAAGTGCCTTAATGCCAAAGCTGATTGAAGACAAGCTTTCAAAATCGTATTGATAAATAGTATGATGTGACTTCTAGCCGCTTTTTTGTCATTTGCCATTGTCATAGTGTAATTGTACGTTTCACGGTCTTATTTCCAAGACAAAATCACGTGACAAAATGAAACGGACTTCTACCAATCTTGTTTCCGGGGCTTTTACTATACCAGGACATACAAAAATTGGAATCTAAACTTTTTATCTACCTTTAAGTTGTCCTTCCAATTAATTTTCTGAAATTAAATTATAATCTGGGAAAGATTGTGGTTTTCTTTTTTTTAATACTACGTGTGATGACCCTGAAAGTTGAATTTTTGCGAAAAGATTTTAAAATTACGAGAAAATATAATAACCATGAATAATTTAAATCTATAAAATGAAAAATAATAAAACGAAGTAGCCATAAAAAGCAAAGTTCCATGGTTACAATCTGCGTGAGAATAGATAAATAATTGAATTGATTGTTCGAACTGGGTACTTTTCCCCCCGAAATAGAATATTCCTTTTCCTGATGATGCGACTTGCGGGTTCGGAAAAATTTAGTGCCCAGATTCTTGTAATGCCCAGCATTTATTCGTATTGAGCCTGCTCTGATACTAATGTTCTTCATCCGAAATCTTTAACCAAAGACCCGCATTTGGGGGTGATAGTTTGACCGTGCTGAGTTTTTGAAAAATATGCTTTACAGAACCTGGCGAGTTCATCCTAAAAACAAGCCCCACACTTGCAGGCCCAGCAAACAACCTAGCTTCCTTTTCGGAATAATAAAGGAGTTTCAGAGCCAAACACTGAAGTGCCATACTACTGAGATATGCCACTAAATCTAAGGTAAAAACAACGATAAGGGGTACTCCAATAGCGAGCATGGCTAGGCCCAGAGCCATGGAAATGGCCGATTCCGTTTGAAGAATTATTTGGCTGCCTCTTGCAAGCATTGTGGTGCAAATATCATAGTGCAGTTCAAGAATATTTGGATAACTCATGGTGATAGAATATTGGAATATTGGAATATAAGAATATGATGCGTTTCCTTCTTTTTTCGTTATTATTCCTTACGTATATTAACCATCGGAAATACTGCGGAATTAAATACTTATAACCCGGAACCCCGAAATGAGATTAATTAGCCTTGCCCGGATAAGCTTTCGCGGGCATGCACATGGGTGCCCCCGATGGAAGCCTCCCCTGCATCATAGAATCGGGCCTGATAGTGAAACAAAGCGAGCAAATTGCGCTCCTTCGAGATAAGAATAGAAAAAAAACTTTTTGGGTATTAAAATAATCGCAAGGATTACTACGAAAAAATTGATCGGCTTTACTTGGTGTTATTATCAAAAGTAAGTGCTTTGCAAAATTCCAAGATTCATTCTCGCTTATCATATGCGAATAATAAAATTTTCTCATGCCTGAAGCGAGCCACCAGCAAGAAAACATTACTGCGAATTAAATTGCGTTTATCTCCTTTGCTCACTACCTTGTTTTTTTAAGATTCCTATTCAGTCGGGGAACTACACAATATCCCGGGAAAATCAGGGATATAGAGCCGCCATACATCGGTGTCTGGGGGAGTGTGTACGTGTGCTTGTGAAAAAGTGGGGGAGGTGCCACACCAAGCGGGGGTCTGTGCGATAAGGAGAAAGGGGGATAAATGAGGCAAAAAAAAAAGAAAGAGGCATGATTTTTAGCCCTTACGTGGGAGATAAATCGATTTTTTCAGCTCAATAATTTCTTTTTAAAAAAAATGGTTAGCTTAAATTTCTTGAAATTCTAGATTTTATGCCGTTGTTTCCGTAATAAAAAATAATATACTGTGAGTACTCTTGTTTCACCCACTGTCATCAATTTCTGAGCCACATTTACAGTGAGGAACGTGTGATTGAGTACGTGTAAGGTCCGAAAAAAATATAACATACATAGAAACGAAAGAGGAAAAACTAAGTGGGCCTAAACTTGAGGATATCATGGAAGGACATGGTGTATAAAAGATAGATTAAACAATTTTAAGAGACTTGAATTCTCGAACCACACATATTTGCAGCAATATTATTTGTCGACTCCATAATGTCTGTGTGTATCCTCAACCGTATTTGGGAAACTATAGTTCTTTTTAGATTGATTTTACAACATTGGGTTATTGTAAATTTGCTTTAAATGGCCACTTTTGTCGATGTGCCCGGTCCTCCACTTCAAACCTCGGCGAACTTCGACAATGTGTGTATACTCACACACTCGTGCGCTTAACTAAGCCACGTGAAATGAAACGTTTCGTTTCAGGATACAAGAATCTTAGCCATGGGGCATCTTTATTGCGCTTTTGATTTCGTTTTGTACACTTTTTTCACCTGTGATTAGGTCTTTCTGCCACTATACAAATGCTACATGTTAGTCTTAAGAATACACACACAAACAAAGAGTTGCGCACGGTGAGAATTGTTTTGTTTTAATTTGAAAATTTTCCCCACATTTATTCTGCAGCTTCTGATATTAACTTGGGTTCAACTTTTAGGACATCATTATGGTATGATTTTTCATTTCATAATCGTTTTTAAAACATGGTGCTCTATTTCCGAGCTTTATACTATCCCATTGTAAAGCAGAGCGCGACATACAGCATCTTGTTTTGATTACGGATAGCATCTATACAGAAAAATTGCGCAATACGACTGTTTAAAAGTTTCTTGAGGAAATCCTTAGAAAAAAAAAGAGATTGGTGGATCAAATTTAATCGGTAGGTGAAAGCTTCAATGTATTGCAGGAACTCACTAGTGGTTGTCGTTAGCACTCCGAAATGGGATAGCTGCGCCGCCTCACAGTTTTCAAGTGTTTCAGCGCGCATGAGACGAGGTAGAAATGGCTACCAGTAATTTCCACAAAAATGGCAGCTTTCTTGTTTTCTTTTTTTTTTTTTTTGCCGCTCTAGCAACGGTTGCCACCTGAGATTACAAAATTTTTGGTCACTTCATTAGCCTTAGAGATTTGTTTTTTATGGTCTTCTACAATAAGACACAAGACTGTTTCAATCAGTGCCGTTCCAATTTATAGTTATGAGAGAGACTGTCTTTTCAAATCATCCAATTTTTTCTTTGTGTCTTTTTATTGAAAAAAGAAGTGGACAAAGCGAAGATGAATATTAGAATAAAAAATCACACTGCAGTGGTTTCCGTTTGTGGCAACAAAAAAACATACCCAACTTCCAAGAAAATTGAAGACTATTGTTCCAAGAAAAATTAAGAGCCTGCATGCAGAGCAAAATTTTTCAACAAACGGCTGATGGCCAAAGTCAATGTTCAAATTTGTTTCCCAGACTCATTTTCTATTCTTTAATTAAAACAGTATTTCAAAGCCCAATCAATTGATTTCTACAATTAGCGAGGTATCTATCGGAAAAGATCTAGTAACTGAATCATGTGTTTGGTATTTCCTGGTATCTTTTGTTAAAGGATGCGTATCCTGTATATCATGACAAAACCGGGAATGCATAGCAGCGCCACGTTTTTTTCTTGTGAAAGGGTTATCAAAAGCATCAACAGGTAAAGGTGTAATGTTTTCAAGAGCTCAGGACTATACTGGATAGATTTATGTTGATTCTTCGTCTCACAATAGTGAAAAATTTAAGCACATCCCAATCGCATAGGACAGATCAGACGTTTCGGTTCTTGTTAAATTCATTGTCCACTAAAACACTAATCTGTCCCTTTTTGTGTTACAATTCGAGACGTAGACGAAAGACTGAAAATCTCGGACAGGTAGAATTTTTCAACCAATCAAATATGTCCAAGGTATCGACAAGAAAAAAAATGAACCAGCGTGGTGAGATTTTTACGTGTTGACAAGGGTATATACACACCTCTCTTCAATTGGCTCACTTTGGTTTTCTTGGCGATTGTGAAAGTAAGTTGCTAGATAATAAATTCGGGCATCTGTCAAGATATATATTATAAAAAAGTGGGTTTTATTGAGAAACTAACAAATCAAAGAAGGCAGCAATCAAAGGAACTTTGCTACAACTGGAAAAGAATCGAGGTGGTATTTCGGCTATGCAAGTTCCCCATTTTTAAAGGAGGCTGTCCCACATCAGATTCATAAAGATGCCTGTACACTATGGATATCTTTCTCATCAAATGCATTGACATGCATAGGCTTGCATGGGGTGTTCACTCAAAGAGGCATTACCCAATCACTTGAGTACCATAGGTAGTTAAAAAAATTACTCAGAATGACCAGGCAAAATGAACTATAAATACGAGCGCTCATTTCCCGATCGCCTACATTGACTTTCTTGATTTTTCGCTAGCACAATGCGGTTTATTGCCCTCATTATCACGTCAATTATTCTAGCTGCAAATGCAGTCGCATATGAATATAAGAGCTTTGAGATTTATGGGGAGGGGTTGACCGAAGTCAGGGCCTGCCATATGGCTCTTTATTCCTCGGCAATTTTCTGTACTGGCCAAACGGCTCGTGGTTATTCATGCTATTGCTCTAATAAAAATGCCATGGCTTCTTTGTCTGGCTGCGTGCTGCTGATCAACAAACATCCGAACAATGTTTTCAAGTGGTTTGCAAACTACTGCAAAAGCCAAAACAAGAGCATCACCACAAACGACCTTTTTAATTCCATCCAGTATCTCAAGGAAAACGGAAAAAACTTTACAGCAGTACCAAAATCTTCTGCTGGTAATTCTTCAGCTGCAGGCAATTCAACCAGAGGTTCCGGCAATTCCACCAGATCTTCTGGAAATTCTTCTTCGGTCTCAACATCTTTGGCTTCTGGATCCGCTTCATTGTCTTCAAGAGCTACGCCTTCTGCCTCTGCCTCGGCCGCTGGATCCTCCAACTCCACAACGAATTCCACTGCTTCACTGGCTCCTAAAGCTAAAGGACCAACGAAGATAGAGTTTCCTATTTATCCTAACCAGACGACAGTCCGCCGGTATTACATGGGGTATCGTGAGAGATATGACACTTTCAACTGGGCCTATTGGTTTTCCAATGCGCTCTATGCGTACTGGGCATTTGTTTTTGCGGTTGCTGGTATATGCAACTGGTCTGTGGTGATATTCCCCAATCTCAGGACTATGTGCAATGGCAGATTTTCTAAGGCCTGGAGAAAGTACGTGACTTTGCCTGCCCTTATCAAAAAGAAGAAGACAAACCACCAAAAGCTCTTTGGAATCCTCAATTTCCTTGTGCCTTCAAGATTCGAAAGTCTTGTTATTTCCGGGTTCTTTTGGTTGACTTTCCTTTTCAATGCTTTGTATATGCCGTACACCGAAGGAAATCCGTTATTCGCAACCAGATCGAAGTTTATTCTCAGAACAATTTCTGACAGAACCGGTATTATAGGTACTTTGTTGCTTCCTTTGTTGATTATGATTGGTGGAAGAAATAATCTTTTGCAGTGGATCACTAGATGGAAGTTTTCCACATTTGTTATGTACCATAGATGGATCGGAAGAGCAATTGTGGCAATGATTTTCGTTCATTCTATGGCTTATGGTGCCATTGAGTATCAAGCAGGTATTCTTGCCTCATTCATGCAAAAGGAATACATTATCTACGGTACTCTTGGAACCGCTGCCGGAATTGTCATTTGTTTCCAAGGTTTGCTCTTCTTGCGTCGCCTGTTCTATGAGGTCTTTTTGGCTATCCATATTCTAATGGCAGTTGCTTTCATCTTGGGTACTTGGTATCATATTCGCATGCGTATGTACATGGAGTGGCTCTTTGCATCCATCGCCGTTTGGTCTTTTGATAGGTTTATCAGACTCGTGCGTATGGCCAGTTTCGGTGTACCTAAGGCCACCGTGACTTTACTTGCGGACGATTGTTTAAGAGTCGTTGTTCCAAAACCAAAATACTGGCCCTCTGTTCCAGGCGGGCATGCATGGGTCTATTTCTGTCACAGTTGGTACTTCTGGCAATCGCATCCATTCACTTTCTTGGACTCCACTGTTGAGAAAAACAAGATTGTGTTTATTTTGAAAACAAAGAAGGGTGCTACCCATTATCTCACCAAAAAATTGGCCAAGCGTCCTGACAGAACGTGCACCATCAGAGTTTGTGTGGAAGGTCCCTATGGGGAAGCGTGTTCCGTGAAACATCACGACAATGTTGTGTTCGTGGCTGGAGGTAACGGTATTCCGGGAATTTTCTCCGAATGTTACGACTTGGCCAAAAAATCTATGGACAATACTAAACAAAGAATCAAGTTGGTGTGGGTCCTCCGTGAAATTCTGACAATTGAATGGGTATGGGAGGAGTTGAGTGCTTTGAAAAACACGAAGATTGAGACTACCATCTATATTACCAGACCTGAAGGACATAACGATATTCTTCTCGAGCGCATGACTACAAGGGATGGCTCCTCTTCTTCAGAAGAGAAAGAAAGTTTGTCAAAAGAAGGTAGGGATATTATCGAGTTGCTTAACGAGTATTTCCCACATGTGAATTTCAAATATGGCCGTCCACTGATGGGAGCTATCGTTGATGAGGAGACCGAAGAGGCAAGTAATAGTGCCGCATTCATCACTTGTGGTCACCCATTGATGGTTGATGATTTGAGATACGCCGTTGTATTGAAGATTGACCAGACGGAGAAACGCGTTGATTTCTTCGAGCAGTTGCAAGTATGGGCTTAGGTCAAGCTGCCAGGGAACCGGGACAAGACAACTACAGCTTTGCTTATTCTTAATAGACGAAAATAGTGTTTGGAAACAAAAGCAATTTTTGAGCCATCAGGAGAGAGAAAAAAAGAGTAGATGTGGTAAGCTTTCCTTATGAGTACAGTCCTAAATTTCGTTGGTATGAACGGCTTGGAATGCATTCGATATGATTTGATTGCAACAAATCAATAGAAAAAAAAAATGCCTCATGCAGTGGAAAGATCGAAGCCAAAATTTGTCAACGAACTGCATCACATTTACGAGTTTGAAAGAATTAAAGAATGGCACGATGGAATAACCCTTCTATTAATACCACGTGGTTATTTCTTGGCGCTCAGCTGTGGGAAATAGTTCTGGGAAACAGTCTATGGTATAGATCCATCATCTGTTTTGCGATTTCGCATTGAGGCAAGAGGTTGCGTTTTCATCTAGTCTTGTATCAGCCAACGGAAATTCGAATGGGCTTTGTTTCAGAAATAATACTAACTTGAAGACGAACTTGAGTCTTTGGGTGTCCTCGTGTCCTTGTCATTTCTTGGCGTTTTGAGACAGTGAGCATTCAAGCATGCTTAAGTTTATTGCGTTTATTGATTTGCCATTCATTCCTTTGTAATGACGCTCACATATTTTGGAAACACATCCGCTGATTTTACGTCGGAGTTATGAGGCTTCAAGAATTCACAATCCCTCAACGCCGGCTCGGACTGCGGTTCGACAACTGACGAATCAGAATTGAAGAAAATTTTAAGCGCCGTGATGGGGTGGGCCTAAGCAGGTAAGAATTCGCGAATGGCAAGTGGAAGAGAAAAAACAAACAGAGGAAACAGATCAGGTGAGTGCATTTGTAATTTTTGCAATTCAATTTCGATAATGAGTATCACTACTACATTATAAGCAAATTTCACGGTGAAATAAAGGAGGATATGGAAATGGCCCTACAAAAGGTTTTAAGTATCTCTTTTTTGTTGAATGAGATTTTGAGACGAGGTTGGAAATTCGCAAAAAGCCCATTGGCGGCGCCGTGCACACTGTCCTCTGCACTCCGGCGCGAGACGGAAGATTTTGTGCAGAGCGTGGAGTGTCGGGACAAGGAATCCAGTAAGCAACGGACTTGAGTCAAGCGAAAGAAGATAAAAAAAAAGAGTAAAAATATTGATATGAGAGTAAACCCTTTATGATCTCAAGGTAAATTAATAAAGAATTGAGATGTATGCCAGAAAAAATGATGGGAGAAGTACCCACTGAAAAATGTTCCATTAAAGTCTTGTTCTGATGTTCGAGCCAAACCCGACGCACAGGGCGTCACGAGACGTGCGAGCATGTGATGCAAGGCCGAGACTGTCTTCGTTAATGGGGAACAACCCTATTTTCTCGGATTGGAAATGGAAACCGTTCAATTTATAATCGACGACAATTTTGCTCAGCGACAAATTACTGAATTACCCAGAAAGACTGGTTATCCTGAAAAAAAATTAAATGGCAACAAAAGTTTCCAAATTTGCATCCCGAGGCGTAACCAGAAACCGAGGCTGCTTTTCGGGATTTGATATGCGGCTTCTGCGGGAGTCAATTTTTTAGGGCGTTCGTGAGGTCGCAGCCCTCGAATTTTTCTTGGCAGATTTCGGGATCGGAAATTCGTCACGAAATATTGGTAGGATTTATTGGGTTATTCCACACAACCCTTTGAGAGAGAAGCAAACCCCAATTGAGTCGCAAAATTTTTTTGATATCTTTTTCATTTCTGATAAGAAAACGGAAGGGAATGTTATTTGCTCATCAATCAACCGTACCTTTTCCAACGCCTTGTCGACTGATGCATTGGCTTTGCCTTTACGCGCGGCTTTACTCGTCAGATCAAAAAGATCCCTGCACACACACCTAATCTTTCTCATCAAGTGCATGGAGATACATGAATGTGCAGCCATGGTTGCGACTCCTTACCACAGCCAATGGTATGCGATGTTAAGAATGATGAGCCATTTCCCTGGAAAATGATGTATAAATATAGCTCGGTGATTCCCATCTGGATTGGCACAATTTTGTTTTCGACGTCAGTAAAATGAGAGGTCTCGCATTTCTTCTTGCCTCACTCTTTGTTCTCCGCGATGCTCTCGCATACGAATTCAAGAGTTTCTCGATTTATCCTGACGCATTGATAGATGTCTTGGCATGTCATAATGCACTTTACTCTTCTGCTACCTTTTGCACAAATCAAGCTGCCAGAGGGTACAAGTGTTACTGTTCTAACCAGAATGCCATGGCTTCTTTGGCCGGATGTGCGAAGAAACTCAACCCAGAGACTGGCAAAACGTTCAAGTGGTTTGTCAACTATTGTGCCACACAAAACGTCACTATTACTGAGAAAAATCTTACCAGCTCCCTTCAATACCTTACTCAGAATGGAAAGAATTTCACTGCAGTTCCAAAAACAGCTACCTCGGGAGCTACCGCGGGAAACTCTACTTCAAGTTCCCGTAACTCGACATCCACTTCGAGTAACTCTACAACCATTTCCCGCAATTCCACTTCGGGTGCACGGAATGCTACTGCAAGTGCAACAGCCACACTTGCCTCGGGTTCAGTTTCCTTAACCTCTAGCTCTGCCTCTGTTTCTTCCAAGGCTGCCACAAATTCCACCTCAACAAATTCGACAGCCCTGTCTGCCCCTAAGTCGAAAACTCCCACGAAAATTGATTTCCCAATTTATGCTAACATGACTGTGGCTTATTTGTATCAAGACGCATACCAGGGGTTTTACGGCAATTTCAACTGGTCCTACTGGTTTTCGGATGCTCTTTATGCCTACTGGGCATTTATTTTTGTTGTTGCAGCTATATGTAACTGGTCCGTTGTTGTCTTCCCCAAGTTGAGAACTGTGTGCAATGGAAGACTCTCCAAGGCTTGGAGAAAGTACGTCACTTTGCCCGCTCTTATCAGAAAGAAAAGAACAAACCACCAAAAATTCTTTGGAATACTTAATTTCCTCGTTCCTTCTAGGTTTGAGACAATTGTTCTTTCTGGATTTTTTTGGTTGACCTTCCTTTTCAATGCCTTGTACATGGACTGGCATACCGGCAATCCTGTTTTCAAAACCAGATATGCTGCAGTCTTGAGAATGGTTGCAGACAGAACCGGTGTTATTGGTACTATGTTGCTTCCATTGTTGATCTTAGTTGGAGGCAGAAACAATTTCTTGCAGTGGTTCACCAGATGGAAGTTTTCCACCTTCATTACCTACCATAGATGGATTGGAAGAGTCATTGTTGCATTGGTATTTGTCCACTCGATTGCATACGTCGCCATTGAATACAATGCCAAAAGACTTGGTCCGATCATGCGTGCCGAGTATATTATCTACGGAACTGTGGGTACTGTTGCTGGTGTTATCATTTGTTTCCAAGGTTTGCTCTTTTTGCGTCGTCTGTTCTACGAAGTTTTCTTGGCCATCCATATTATGATGGCTGTGGCTTTTATCTTGGGTGCTTGGAGACACATTGAGATGCGTATGTTTATGGAGTGGCTTATTGCTTCTGTTGCTGTCTGGTCTTTCGACAGATTCATTAGAATTGTGCGTATGGTAAGTTTCGGTGTGCCCAACGCCACCGTGACTTTGCTTGCTGATGATTGTTTGAGAGTCGTTGTCCCAAAACCCAAATACTGGCCCTCTGTTCCAGGCGGGCATGCATGGGTCTATTTCTGTCACAGTTGGTACTTCTGGCAATCACATCCATTCACTTTCTTGGACTCCACTGTTGAGAAAAACAAGATTGTGTTTATTTTGAAAACAAAGAAGGGTGCCACTCACTACCTCACCAAAAAATTGGCCAAGCGTACTGACAGAACTTGCACCATCAGAGTTTGTGTGGAAGGTCCCTATGGAGAAGCTTGTTCGGTTAAACATCATGACAATGTTGTGTTCGTGGCCGGAGGAAATGGTATTCCGGGAATTTTCTCCGAATGTTACGACTTGGCCAAAAAATCTATGGACAATGCTAAACAAAGAATCAAGTTGGTTTGGGTTCTTCGTGAAGTGCTGACAATTGAATGGGTTTGGGAGGAATTGCATTCCTTGAAGAATCTGAAGATCGAGCCAACTGTTTACATTACCAGAACTGAGGGTGGTAACGACCACATTCTTCTCGAACGTATGAGTCCAAGAGACGACTCATCTTCTGAGGAGAAGGATATTCTTAGTAAGGAAGGCAAAGATATCATCGAGTTGCTTAACGAGTACTTCCCACATGTGAATTTCAAGTATGGTCGTCCACTGATGGAAGCCATTGTTGATGAGGAAACTGAGGAGGCAACCAACAGCGCTGCCTTTATTACATGTGGTCACCCATTGATGGTTGACGACTTGAGATACGCTGTCGTGAACAAGATTGACCAGACGGAGAAACGCGTTGATTTCTTCGAGCAGTTGCAAGTGTGGGCTTAAATTGCTTTTAGAAAGCCTTTAAATAGAACTATGTATATGTATTTACACAAATTAAACCGTCATGCAAATTTTGCGCTTAAATGTAGACTGGCGGATAAGAAGGCAAATGAACAGAGATAATGGCAAATGAGACGTGGGTCAAATGAAGAAATTGGATGAGCTCTCCAAAATCGAAAAGTTTGTTTTTTCTGCTTATTTCGAATTCACCTATTTTAACCAATTATTCCTGCCACTTCATGATTATTAGTAAAACCCTTTATGATTCGTGGCCGCTGTCTTTGGGGTTACCCGATCGGCGCGAGGTGATGCCCAGTCCACAATACTGCCCATATTTTCAAGGTTCAACTCGCTTAACCTTAGATCACCATCCTTTGATCACAAACTTTTTACGTGACACTTCAATTTTATTTGACCGTATGTGAATGATGATACAACATTAACAACCTTATCTACATTACCTGATGCCTTCGGGCCTAGATGTGAAAATGACTCTGACTAACACATACAAGACCTTTTTGCATAAGCAAACTACAGATATGACCTGATCCCTTATTCTTATTATTCTTGTTATTATTCTATTTGATTTCCGAACTGTAAACTTTTATCTGAATCACTTTCTCAATTTTCATTGCTGCTCGTGTTTTTGGAAGAAGTACCTTGTTTAAGTAAAGTCTCTCCACTAGGCCAATGTATGCACTCCCAATAAACCTACCGGCTGTCGACGAGATTTTAGGTTTGTAAAATATCTATATTTCCTCTACAATTCTTATTCCTCGTTTTTCTACTATGCCTGTAACTCGATCCCGCAGTGCTGGTAAAGTTGAGAAGGATTTGCAAGTGGATACTACGGCGAAAGTGGTGAAACGGAAAACCGCGTCCCAACAAGCTTCTATTAAATTAACCCCTTCACTAAAGTCATCCAAATCTGTCCCAAAACCTAAAGAACTATCCTCAATTGTCCAACCAGGTCACGATGATTTAACGAATATTCAAGCTGTTCCTCCATCGCCTTCAAAAAAAACGAACAAACCACATATCGAGCAGGCATTTGCTCACATCATTACGCCTCCCAATCTTGAACTTCCAGAATCCTTCATCGCTTATCACACGCCCGAATTTATTCATGCAATCAATCATGTGTTGAAAATCGACCCTTCTTTATATCCCGCAGTGGCTCATGATAATTTTGAAGCATTTGCTAAGAAGAAGGACGAGCCAAAACTCTCGCAACAAGAATTGATCAACAGTTACTGGAACTCATTGATATCTTCGGTCATTTCACAGCAGGTTTCAGGGTCAGCGGCAAAAGCAATCAAGGCCCGATTTAATAATTTGTTCGCCGAAACGCCGACTCCAGAGGCTGCTTTGAAAATTCCCGTTGATGTTCTAAGATCGGCTGGCTTACTGGGTATGAAGGTAAAATACGTCATACACATTAGCGAAGTATTTGCTGATCCCGAATCCAAGTTGACCTCGGTGGATTTTTACAATAATAGCTCGCCCGAAGGTTTGGTTGCAGAATTGACCAAACTCAAGGGAATCGGCGAATGGTCAGCAAGTATGTTTTCTGTCTTCACTTTAAAGGCACTAGATATTTTCGCATATGATGACTTGGGTGTTGCACGAGGTGTAGCAAGATATTTGCAAGTAAGGCCACGTGTCTTGGAAGAAATAAAAGCTGGGGTTCATGCCATAGAAGAGCTCAAGGCTCGTTTGAAACGAAAGTCGAAATTCCACTCTGATAAATCAAAAAGGGACTGGATCCCGCTCCATGATGAGTATGTCAAGTTTCTTGCATTAAAGTTCGAGCCGTATCGAACGGCATTCATGCTTGTAATGTGGAGATTATCCTCGACCACTATAGATGTTTTGGAGAAACAGTAGCACTTACATTGGCTTTATGTAAGCTGGTCTTAATTTCAAATGAGCAAACGAAATGCAAATACTAAAATTGACCTATGGAAGTGTAAAGGACTATAAAAATAATTCAATTATGTGTTGTGGGTTACAACCCTCGACTCATTGTGTTCGTCTATTCAGTTCTGGGCACTGCTCAGAAAGTTTGGTAAGTGTCTTCTTCTCTTTTTATAAAAAAAGGCACAAGAGTGATAATGCCCACACGAAATCAATAGACAAAACGGAACCAGTGTTTCGGGCATAGGCATCAGCTACACTATCTGCCAGATAACTCTGTTTAATTTCAGTAAGTTCCTCATCAATAGAATCGTAGTCGCCGTCAAAATGGTTGTCATGAAGAAATTGCAAATCCTCGCGGCAGAACCCCCGGTGCTCTACCAAATAGTCAATGAACTCGTCGATTTTAAGGTCAATACATTCTGCTCCGTTTGAATCCTCCACTGGTGTAAAGTCTTCATCGCGATCATTTTCTACAATGAATCTTGTCCATGAACGCAAATCAGTTTCATCAGATAAAATCCGCTCGAGATTAGTGAACTTGGTTTTGAGAGGACCGTTATCGGAGACAGCAAGTGCACGGAAATGGTTAAGTGACAGAAATGCCAAGAATTCTTTGATATAGTCCGTTCTCAGCTTTACTTTTGTGTCAGGCTCTAATCCAATCAAAAGCAAAGTTTGGGAAACGCCCGCAGATGGGCTTTCAGGAACGTCTGAGGCGGGATTTGCTCGTGAATGAACAAGGCGCTCAGGCACATCCCGAACTCCCAGCACCTTGGTTGCGAAGGCAAAAGAGAGCAAAAAGATTAAGGCAACAAAGATGTTGGTATTTCTTACGAGCATTATAGCGGGAATTAGGCGGGAAATTTTACGAGGGATTTTCTAAATTGTCCCGGATATTGTTGGTTGTGGGATTTATAGCAGAAGTAGTTATATAGGTGCAAATAGAGTGGTTGCGAAACCGCTCACAAAAAAAGGCAACTGCAGTTAGATCTGGGATTTCTTTTCACGCGCACAGATTTAAGTTTATATCCAACAAGCGAATACATAAATAGACAAGAAAAGAAAAAAATTAGTCAGTTAAAAAAAATACTAAACAACACGATCACTGAAGCGGCAGAGTCGCTTTTTTTGTAAGCTTATGCTTCTATATTTCTACATTTTGGTCCATCGGAGCAAGTTTAAGGTATTGATTAAAAGAAACATATGCTAATAATTCAAATACAGTGTTGTTTTTAGGAAACACTCAAGAGACTTCTAAATCTATGGGTAGTGGCCCTTTCTTGGGCCAAAGTAACCGTCTGGAGCAGTTGAGATGTCTAAGTTGGGGAGACCAATTGCATCCACACCAGCGTATGAGACAGAATTTCCCCACCAGTCGAGGGCCTTAGAGTGGTATTGCACAGCGAAGAAAATAATGATACTGCTGAAAGCGACACCGGCATTCAAGGATCCAGACAACAAAAAGGTGTATTTCTTGAACCAGTTAAGATATCTACTTCTGATCACGTGCATGAAGAAAAAGGATGCAATGAGTCCAGGAGTGTAGTACGACAAGTTGTATGGTGCATATACCAAGAAACCACCAATCACCAAAACCGGCTCGAAGTATTTAACAGCTCTGTACTTCTTGAAGTACTTCTTGATCAAGAACATAACAGGAGCAAGCAAGAATCCAATCAAGAAACACCATCTCAAAATCGGATAAAGTCCCGAAAAGACTCTCTGAGGACCAACCACACCCCAAATAACGGAAGCAGAGTAGAATGTACGGGCGCTTGGACACGTGAACTTTTGAGCATTGTTAGGATCACAATAGTTGTCGATATTGTCAATTGTGAAATTGATGACAGCCAAACTGATAAAACAACTGATGAAGGTGGAAAGCAACTGACTTCTAAATAAAGCTCTTGGAGGAATTCTGAGATAGTGAGCCATTTTCTGGTCACTGATATAGTTTTGTGCTTGTCCGTCAATATTGTAACCCAAAGCCTTCACAAACATCAAAGCGATACCGTTACCTGGCAAAGCGTAACCAGTGATCAACTGAACCAACACATTGAGACCAAAACTGAAACCAGTGATCGAATAAAGAAGAGTGAGCGGAATCAAAAACACAAAGTTAATTCCCAACGCAAAGAAAATCGTCCACACAGGAGTGTTCATAGGGTACAACTTAAGACACAAAATGGCGAAGACAATGGAAATGACCAACACGATCAAGAAAGCCCACTCGGGTACCTCCTTATACTTGCGCATGGACTTGGAGTATGTGTCGTGGAAGCCGTCATAAGTGGAACTTTTGAAGTTTCTGATCGAGCTGTAGAGACCGCTCATGGCAAACTTGATGTGAACCCAGTGGGTCAAGCCCATGTAAACAACAGTGAAGGGGTAAATTGCAAAGAAAGTACCATAGACAACCATGTTAGCAGCGGTATAGAATGGAGGACTGTATGCCTCGTACTTGGCTTTGTCAATCAAATTGTCCTTGTTAAGAATCTTGCTAACTTGGAAACGTTTTCCTGTATTGGTAAACAAAGCATTGGAGTTGATCGGCAAATATCCAGTCCATTTGTAATTGGAGTACCAAAGACCCAAAATACAGAAAAACGAAATAATTGAGCCAATATACTGATTGAGCTGCGAATAGAAAGGAATGGTCAAGGAACCATTATTGTCGATGATGTTCCAGTCAAAAGTGGTGATTGGATTGAGACCCAAACCTTTCACACTACCAGTCACGGCAGCCAACGTTTCGTTCTTTGGTGCAATCCAAGTCATCCAGTTGAAAGTCGACAATGCCTCAAAGAGGTAAGTGGGAACCCAAAAGTACAAAAACGAGGCTGAGGAAGCAATGAGGAAAAAATTGTATCTTGATATTTTCCAGCCATTGATAATCTCTCTTGGCTCCCCTTGCAACAAGGCCTTGTTCAACGCAAGAGTGGGCAAGATACTTGGCCAAATAGAACGAGTAGGATAAACAGCAAACTTTCTCATAATACCAGCGAAACCAAAACCCATAAATTGGGTGCAAAAGACCAACAAGATCTGGTAACCCCAGTTGGCCCATTTGACACCGTAAAACATATCCATTTTCATCACAGGAATGTTATAAGACACATATGGGGTACCACCAGACACTGAGTAGAATAAGGTCGCCAACATCTGCTCCTTGTGACTCCATGGACCAGGGTTCAAGTCAAAAGACCACTTCCAAAGCTTTACCTTATACTTTGGCAAGATCCAAGACAACAATGTACCACTAGGATAGAGAAAAACCTGTACAACAGCAGCGTTTAAATGGATAGCAGGCTGTCTTTGCTTAAAAAACTCATTGATGAAGGCACCAATAGCAGTCCAAACGATTCCCACAATATAAACTCTAAGAGTTTCACAAGGTAAGTCTGGCTCATCATAGGGATCAGTCACAGCTCTAACTTCAGGGTATGGGGAATGAAATTCAATGATACCAGCCTCAGTTTTGACTTGCAATTCCCAATCAAAAATGTCGTGTTCACCATACTGAACATCGTTCCATTCACTTTCGGTTCTAACCTTTTCCGAAATTTCTTTCTTCTCGTCAAATACTGAGTCAATTCCAGGCAGACCTTCCGATATTGGAGCGGATGCAAGCAACTTCTCAACAAATTCGTAATCACCGGTCGGAATATTCACGTCGCCGTCGTGAATTTTCACAAATTCTTTGAGAATTTCCACGGCATCTGGAACGGACAAACGATGGATTTTTTCCAACAAATAAGAAGCCGATAATGGGAGATCATCAAAAGAAACCAACGTTTCGAAGTTGAGTTTTTTCAAAATGTAAAGCTTTTGTTCTTGAGTAAATTCCTCCGTCACTTCGTTAATGGATAATGGGTGCGAGGCAACTGCTCTCAAAGTGTCCAGCACTCTGGAGCTGGTGTCATCTGTCGAAACACTGGCGACACTCAAATCTGGATGAGTTTTTTCGGACGTCATAGTGGATATGACTGAAGATGAAACCTAATGATTCTACAAAAACAACAACCAATTAAATATTGGGGTCTCATGTCTGTTTAAATAATCATTGCGTCTTTTTACAATCTATCCACGATTGGCAGTCACCGGTGCCCTTCGATCGTACGGCTCCAGGCATTTTTTGATAGAATAGCTGCAAAATGGGGCATATAGCCGCATGATAAAGTCCACACTCTCCAGAGATTGCGCAATGCACTTTATTGGGGAATAATTTCTTAGCATCTGAGAAGCTCATAACCGCGGATCTGAGGTCGCCCAAGCTTGAGTTTTCTGCCGCACCATCTCGTATTTCGTAAATCAATAGCTGTACTCCCGTACTCACTTTCACGCCCAAGCCAAAAGGAAAAGAAAATTGAAAGAAAAACTGGAAAAATAAGATAAAACAAGATTTAACAAATCTAACGAATTTCCTCTTCATATCAGAACAAAAACTTCTTTCCTAGTGATAAGTTCATTATCGTCTTTTCAATTTCTCTTGGCGAGGCGCGGGCGCTGAAACTTTTCTTGGCTTAGCGATTCAATGCCAAGCATTTTCTCGCTCACCGGCGGTTGTTGCTGATAAGTTCGTTACTCACCCGTAAACTGTGATTCATACACGGCTTCATTAGGCGGATTTGGCTGATGTCTGCTCTGAGCCAAGAAAAAAAAATGGAGCCTCACTTTTAGGTGTGGATTGCCTACAACTTCCATTTTACATGATGGGCTTCATTCAAATGATAGGTAGTATTGTGGTTCCATGTGCACAGAAGAATCTATGTAATGTAAAAATCAAACAAAGTAAAAAAAAATATAAAGACCCGATTACAGCGGGAAAGAAAAACGAAGAGATTCATCAAACAAGTGTCTACTGAGGGAAAAATTAGTCTCTTTCCTTATCTTTTTTTTTTTTTTCTCGGTATCATACGTTGGATCTACGTGCGGCTCTACCCGGTGATGCCAAGCGTGTGACCGCGGGCCACGCGGGGTAAGACCCGAGTCAGTGTTTGAGGAGTTAAAACAACAAAGGTTCTAATGCCCAAGATCGAAATCCCCTTGGGCAATTGTGTTTTTCAATTACAGTTTCTTATTTTCAATTGAAATTTCATTGGAGATCGTTTTCTACTTTTTGTTTTTTTTTTGTTCAACCACTTTTTTAAAAAACTTGGGTTGCAAAAAAATAGGAGTTTTGTGAAATTATGTAGATATTCCTGATTAAAATGAACCATTTGATTTTATTTTCTTGATTTGTAAATATATGAATTTTTTTTAAAAAAACAAAGATGAAATTTCTGCTTTTTGCTTACAAAAACTAGATGTGAAATAACATTGCGAGGTAAAAAGAACTTGAAGTGGGATAATCTTTCGTTTATGATATGATAAAGCAAACACTAGTTTCTGTGGTTTATCGCGAAGTATGGATCGAAGTGACATACATGGTATTATTAGAAAAGACTATATTACCGTGAATTTGTTTAAGTTACAGAAAATACAGAAGGATTAAAATGATTTTGCTTCAGAGAATTTTTCTTCAAAAAAACCGCAACAGGTAGCAGGTAGGCTCCTAAAAATAACACCATGTCGGCTTGAACGCTCATTTCCCAAACTCTCCCACCCAATGCCGAGGCCGTGAAGGGTATGGTAACTCTTGATGAAATATTTGAGCCATTCCGATTTTTTTTTTTCCAACAGGCATATATTTAGCACGATTATAATTGTGCTGAAATATTGGGCACATTATCATAATGGTCTTTTGGGCATAAGGCGTGATATCATTTGAGTATTCTTTCAGTCATTCTATAGAAAATCCCACAAATCATAGCGAGAGAGAGAGCAAGAGAGAGAGAGAGAGAGAGAGAGAGAGAGAGAATTATGTTGACGGTATTTAATCAGGCTTTTGTGTTGAAAAGGAATTATAAAAGACCTCGAAGTCTAGGTTCTGTTGATGTAAAAGTAGTACGTTCTCATGCACATCCAAAAAATACAAGTTTTAAAAGAAAGGACAAAATTTTAAACATTTATATACCTAATTCAGCCGATCTATGGGAAAGTGCCTAATCTTGGTCCAAAGTACCCATCTGGAGCCGTACTTGGGTCGAGATTGGAAGTGGCGTTATTGTCGGCTCCAGCATAAGGGACATTGTTACCCCACCAGTTGATATCCACCTCATGATATTGAACTGCAAAGAAAATAATAATACTGCTAAAAGCAACACCTGCAGTCAATGCACCAGACAACAAATAGTTGTACTTCTTGAACCAATTAAGGTATCTATTCTTGATCACATACATGAAAAAGTAAGAAGCAATCATACCTGGGGTGTAGTAAGACAAGTTGTAGGGAGCAAAGATCTGCATTCCTCCCATAATCAAAACTGGCTCAAAGTATTTGATTGCAGCAAACTTCTTACCGTATCTCTTGACAACAAAGAGAAGTGGTGCCAACAAGGTACCGATTAAGAAACACCATTTCAAAATAGGGTAAAGGCCAGAAAAGACTCTCTTGGGGCCAATGACACCCCAGACAACAGAAGAGGCGTAATAAGTGTTTGCATTTGGACAAGTAAACTTTTGTTCTTGATGAGGCAAGCAATATTCCTTGATGTTATCAATAGAAAAGTTGAAAACTGCCAAACTGATGAAACAACTGACCACTGTAGAAATCATTTGTGCCCGAAACAAAGATCTTGGGGGAATGCTGACGTAGTGCGCTGTCTTCTGGTCAGTAATATATGTTTGAGCTTGGCCATCAATATTATAACCCAAAGCTTTGATGAACATCAAAGCCATACCATTACCCGGTAAAGCGTAACCAACAATCAACTCAACCAAAACATTGAGACCAAAAGTAAAACCAGTGATGGATCCAAGAATAGTAAGTGGAATCAAAAACACGAAGTTAATGGCAACGGCAAAAAAGACACTCCACACGGGGGTCTCCATTGGATATAACTTAATACAAAGAATTCCTAAAACAATTGATATAACCAACACAAGGAAAAACCACCACTCAGGAACTTCCTTGTATTTACGCATGGATCTTGAGAACGAATCATGGTGATCTTCAAAATTGGATCTCCTGAAGTCTTTGATTGAAGCCCAAAGACCACCAAATGCAACTTTAAGATGCGACCACTGTGTCAATCCCATGTAAATCATGGTAAATGGATAAATGGCAAAGAAAGCACCATAACTAACCAAATTTGCTGCAGTGTAAAATGGAGGGCCATATGCGTCGTACTTAGCCTTGTCTAACAAGTTTTCACTGTTAAGGACTTGAGTCACATCGTAATTAGCACCTTGATTAGTAAACAAGTCATTGGAGTTAACCTGTAAATAGCCCGTCCATTTGTAATTAGTATACCATACTCCAACGATACTGAAAAACGCAATTATGGAGCCGATGTACTGGTTAAACTGAGAGTAGAATGGAATTGCCAAGGGCAGATTGAAGCTGATGATGTTCCAGTCAAAAGTGGTGATAGGATTAAGGCCCAAGCCATTAACAGATCCAGTGATATTAGCCAAGTTGGCGTTATTAGGAGCTATCCAAGTAATCCAATTGAAGGTAGATAATGCTTGAAAGATGTAGTCAGGGAACCAGTACCAGAGAAATGATGCAATGAAAGTAATGAAGAAAAAGTTGTATCTGGAAATTCTCCATCCATTAATGTTTTCCCTTGGTTCACTTTGCAACAAAGCTTTGTTCAACGCAAGTGTAGGCAAAACTCCTGGCCAAATAGAACGAACTGGGTAGACAACAATCTTTCTCATGATACCAGCGAAACCGAACCCCATGAATTGAGTAGAAAAGATCAACAAGATCTGGTAACCCCATGTGATCCACTTAACGCTGTAGAAAATCGGCATCTTCATAACTGCGATGTTATCAGACACATACGGAACGCCACCAGAAACCGAATAAAGTAAAGTAGCCAACATTTGCTCTTTGTAGTTCCAAGGGCCAGGGTTTAAATCGACAGACCACTTCCAAATCTTGAGCTTGTATTTTGGCAAAATCCAAGCCAACAACAAGCCACTGGGATAGAGAAACACCTGTACAACTGAGGAGTCTAAGGAGATACCGGGTTGTCTTTCAGTGAAGAAAGCGTTGATAAAAGAACCAATGGCGGTCCAGAAGATACCCACGATGTACATTCTAAGAGTTTCGCAAGGAATTTCCGGGTCATCGTAAGGATCAGTGACAGCTCTGACCTCCGGATAAGGAGAATGGAATTCAATGATACCAGCCTCGGTTCTGACTTGCAATTCCCAATCGAAAATCTCGTGATTGCCATGAACTTGGTCATTCCATTCATTCTCTTGTCTAATTTTCTCAACAATACCTCTTTTTTTTTCAAAGGCAGCATCGATTCCATTCCCAGATCCTGCAGGAGAAAATGCAACCAATTTCTCGATGTATTCGAAGTCCTCAGTACGAATGTTAACATCATCAGCATGCTCAACTACAAACTCTTGAAGAATGTTCACGGCATCATTGACGGATAACTGTTCAATCTTTTCCAACAAGTAAGAAGCAGATACAGGAAGATTCTCTAAATCAACCAAGGTCTCGTAGTTAAGCTTTTTCAAGATGTAAAGTTTTTCCTCTTGATTAAATTCTTGAGCAACATCATTGATTGACATCGGATGGGATGTCACTGCCCGCAAAGTGTCCAGCACTCTAGAATGTGCATCTTCCGATGACAAACTTTCAACAATCAAAGTAGGGTGGTGTTTTTCAGAAGTCATGTTGAGACAATTGATCCGGTACAGGCTTTTGTTTCAAAGCTTCTGAAGAACAGCCAATTTTAAAAGATTGGGAGGTTATGACCTCATATTTATTACCTACAAATCTCGTGAATCAACTGTTAATTCCCACAATAGATAAGACTATTTCAAGCCTTTGGCCCATACGGCTTCATGCATCTTTTTTGACAGGTCTGGCATATAGCCACATTGACATATTCCTGTGGCACGATTCGGCGATTGTGCTCACTTCTGGGGCCGCGTGCGGCTCTGTTTTGACCTTATCTCTTCATCCACACCTGAAGAAAAAATAAAAATGTAAATAAATAGGGAAAAGCAAGGAGAAAAAGAAATTATTAGAAAACTTTCAGCTTCAGGCAACCACTTCTAAGTCTGTTTAAAAAAAATCAAACCTAAATTTTGCAGGAACTCCTAGCTTTTGCCACAATTAGTCTCGGCCCAACTGTGGAAATTGTGCCATCCCCAATCAAACCCGCGAGCGCAATCCTTCCTTGTTTTGATGCGATAGCAAAATACTCTATGCCGTACTAATGATAAGCTGAGAATGTTTATCTTTTGTATTACTGTGATTAGAATTTTTGGCGACCAAAAATAGAAAAATCGGACTAGGGTCTTTTAAGTGTAGTTTGAATCCTCTGATTTAATTAAATAGTATTTCTTTTAAAAGACCATCAGTTATCATAGAAAGCAAGTGTATACGCAAGAAGAAAATAAGATATTTGTACGGGAAACCTTTTCGACTCAGAACACGATGTCAGAAATTCTACGAGCAACTTTTGGCGGGAATTTTGACACTGATACGAACAGGTGTTCGCGCGTGCATCCCCGCGCCAAAGTGCTAATTTTGGAACACTTGATTTTTCAAATATGAAGTCTTGATAATGGTATACGAACATTTCTTTCTGGAATCTCTTTTCGAAATAAGAAAAAAAGAGCCAATTTTTTTGCCTTAGTCAAAGAGAAAATTAAAAAAAATCCAAAAGATCTTTGAAATAAATGGATTCTCTTGATGTTGGCTGCCCGTGACCTACTAAGATAAGGGGCAACCCCACGGAAATTTTCAGCGCGGCCCCTCCGGAATTTTGTTTTTGTTGATTCGGAAGACTTTGAACCATAAACGTGCCCAAAGTCACGTGCAACAGCTAAATCAGTAAACTCCTACCGAAGTTTTCCTAGAAACCAGTTCGGTGATTTCACATTGGGAATTTGGTGATGATTTCAGATAATTGAAAGATGGATTTATCAACGGAGCTCTTAGGCAGTCAAATCTGTCAATGTATGATTAGATATAATGATCCAAAAGGCGACATAAGGGTGAGGAATAATTGACCAGAGAGAAAAACAACTGATTTTGAAAAGATTAGGTCGGCAGCAGGTGAGGAATTAAAAAATGTTTTTCTGATTAGTGATTATCTAGAAAGAGACATTACCATGGGGTCATCCGTTTAAATGATAGGCTTAGCTTACTACACATCAGGTTGACACCAAGAAGTTTTGGTCGTAAAAAACAACAGAATACCGAATCTTTAATCAGAATAATTTGTCCCTATCACATCCTACTAATAAAAAGGTTTCACCGTGTACAATTATTTATCATTCTGTCTCTCTATCTTCAACTTGATATCTCCGACCCTCTCATTGGAATCGTATCCAAGAGCATTTAATCTCTCTATCAAAGTTGGGTGGGAGTGATTATAAGCAGAGTATAACCAGTCGTTGTCAATAGCACCCATATTTTCAGTCTTGAGTTTGATTAAGGCGGTAGCCATTTCTTTTGCAGAGCCTTGATCTTTTGCAAATGCATCCGCTTCGTACTCGTTCTTCCTGGATAAGAGTTTACCAAGAAATTGAGTTGCGCAACTCAAGGGCAATCCCACATACGTGAACAAATAGAACCCAATGTAGGCAGGACTTGCGTCAGTGAATCCAAAGGCATGAAAGAAAGACTTGTTTCTAAGAAACCTGGAGAATAACGCCAAGTTAATGAAGGCTAGGAATTGGTGTAAAAGCAACATTTGCGGCAGGTGGTTCAACTTCCAATGTCCAAGTTCGTGCGTCAACACGGGTATTATCTGTGCGGTGGTCATTTTGTCGATCAAAGTATCAAAAAGAACAATTTTCTTGGCCCATGGCAATCCCACAAAGAAGGCATTGGAGTGAGAGGTTCTGCTCGAGGCGTTCATCACATGAATGTTGGTAATGTTAAACTTATTCCTGTTAGCCAACGCCTCAATTTCGTGCTTTAACTCGCTTTCTTCGATTGGGGTAAACTTGTAGAAAAAAGGATAAACAACGTTTGGAAGGATAGCTATGAGAGCAAGTTCTCCAATGAAAACAAAACCACGGCCATAAGATACAAAGGAAGTCTCAAACCGGGCGACGATTTCGAAAAAGCCGTAAATGAAAGGAGAAACGAGCAACGCATTTACTGCGAAAGACTTTAATGAGTCCATTAACCATGTTTTTAAAGTACTTTTGTTAAAGCCAAATCTTTCCTCCAAAACAAAATTCTCATAGTACGAAAAAGGCAAAGAATCCAAGGAAGAAATGGCTGTAGTGACTACAAAGAAAACTATACTTTGCGAGATCACAGAAGTGCTAAAAATACGGCCAATGATTGAAATTTTCGACAATTGGAGGGAAACAGTGCTAGCCAAAGACCATATCTTCGTCAAAATATCAAGTTGGATAAAAACAAGTTCTTTGGCAAAAGTAAAGCCGTTTTTGACAAAAGAGAACCTGGAACAAGCGCGTGAATACTTTTGTGACTTCAAATACACATCTTGAGATATTTCTTTCTCGACGGATTTAGGTAGCACTGTTTTTTTGTAGACTTGGTGTTGTCTATAGGCAATGTAAGTCTCAAAAGTATACTTTCCAATCAAAAGTGTGGTGACAACAGACTTCCACTCGATTTCCGAATTGTCTAAGAAAGACAAAGACTGGGTATTAGTTATTCATCTCGAGACAATTTCTTGAGGAAATTTTGGGACATACTTACTTTGGTAAAATCAAACATATGACACGGTAATGAGACTCCCCACAGTGTGCACTATTGTCTGGCTATATATATTGTGGCCTTCCAGATAAGGAGGCAAAAAGCCGCACGGTTGTATGGCTTTTCTTCTTTATCAGTTATTGATTACAGTCATCCCTTGTTGTCAACAAAAGCACGTGGGCTGAATAATGTAGAAAAACTTCTCAAAAGCAGAATTCTTTACAAAAAGAGTATGGATAGTGATTTGAAAACTCAAGGACAAAAGTTGGCACTAAACATCCACACATATTGTCGGATCCCCAGTAAAGAGAGCTTTGGGTATCAAAACCTTTTGCAATCATGCCTCATCATTATTTATTTCCCTAGGTACTTGGCGGATGTACGGTGATCTATGTATTTTAATTCGGAATTCACCTTAGATGGCAGAAAATTTGAGGTCATAAGAGAGTGTTTCACTCCTATAAGGAATACGCGGAGTAGTAGTATTGTTTCACTCCTATGTTTATACTCTTCAGATCTACACAATAATTTAAGACTTGCTTATAGCTTGTCATTTGAGATAGTTGGTCGTACTTACCTTCTCCTTCTCTTTGGAGTGATACAGGATTTCAATCACTCGTCATGTCAAACCCTCTACTCATCAAAACTCCTAGTTTGTACACCCTATAGATCACGTAGGGACATACAGGGGTCGTCTCATGAAAGAACTATCCCTATTAAATTTTGTCAAAAAAAAAAACCACGAAAAATTATAATACCTGATAGGGGTGTTTAATATCATGATATCGTAGTTTCACCTGCTTCACCTGCTTCACAGGATCGATTTTCCTTGTGCGACGTTCGAGTCTTTCGGTGGAGATCGACTCCGTAAACCTTTCTTTTATGCTTTGCGGGCAGGAGAATCAAGCGATTGTGGCATCTACATATGATCGACTATGATTAAAAAAACTATAATTGAGTTTGTGATACAAGCTATATATAAAGATGAACAGAAACTAAGGGAAGTGTCCGATTCTTGGTCCAAAGTATCCATCTGGTGCAGTGCTTGGATCGATATTGGGGGGTGTGCTGGCATCGAGACCGGCATATGAAACATTGTTACCCCACCAGTTGATATTCTTCTCATGGTACTGGACTGCAAAGAAAATAATAACACTGCTGAAAGCAAGACCAGCAGTCAATGCACCAGACAACAAATAATTATACTTTTTGAACCAGTTAAGGTATCTGTTCTTGATCACATGCATGAAGAAGTAGGACGCGATCAAACCTGGAGTGTAGTAAGACAAGTTGTAAGGAGCGTAAATCAAGAAACCACCGATAATCAAAACAGGCTCGAAGTACTTAATGGCCTTATACTGTCTAAAGTATCTCTTCACCAAGAACATGACTGGTGCAAGCAAGAAACCGATCAAGAAACACCATTTCAAGATAGGATAGAGACCAGAAAATACTCTCTTTGGTCCAATTACACCCCAAAGCACAGAGGACGAGTAGAAAGTATTGGCACCCGGACATGTGAACTTTTGACGTTGATCATGAGAGCAGTAATCGTTGATGTGAGTAATCGAGAAATTGAAAACAGCCAAACTAATGAAGCAACAAATAACAGTTGATATTATCTGAGATCTGAACAAAGCTCTGGGAGGAATACCAAGATAGTGCGCTTGTTTTTGGTCAGTAATATAGTTCTGGGCCTGTCCGTCGATATTGTAACCCAACGCCTTAATGAACATCAATGCGATACCGTTTCCAGGCAAAGCGTAACCAACAATCAACTCAACCAAAACATTAAGACCAAAACTGAAGCCAGTGATAGATTGAATAAGAGTAAGAGGAATCAAAAACACGAAGTTAATACCCACTGCAAAGAAAATACTCCACACGGGAGTTTCCGTTGGGTAAACTTCAACACAAACAATTGCCAACACGATGGAAATGATCAAAACAGTAAGAAACCACCATTCAGGGACTTCCTTATATTTGCGCATCGATCTGGAAAATGAATCGTGGTAATCTTCAAAGTTTGACCGGCGGAAATCCTTCATGGAGGCCCAAAGACCACCGAAAGCAGTCCTGAGGTGCGACCACTGTGTCAATCCCATATAAAGAACGGTAAACGGATAGATGGCAAAAAAAGCGCCATAAGTGACCATATTTGCGGCAGTGTAAAATGGAGGTCCATAAGCCTCATACTTGGCTTTGTCCAACAAATTCTCGCTATTGAGAATTTGAGTAACGTCGTAACTCTCACCAGTGTTGGTGAACAAACCGTTAGAGTTGATTGTCATGTAGCCAGTCCACTTGTAGTTAGTGTACCACACTCCGATGATACAGAAGAATGCAATAATGGAACCAATGTACTGGTTAAGCTGAGAGTAGAATGGAATTGTCAATGGGGCATTTTGACTGATGACATTCCAATCAAATGTGGTGATTGGATTAAGACCAAGTCCAGAAACAGATCCAGTTATATTCGCCAAGGTAGCGTTGTTTGGAGCGATCCATGTCATCCAGTTGAATGTCGATAACGCTTGGAAGATATAATCGGGGAACCAAAACCACACGAAAGAAGCAACATAAACAACGATCAAAAAGTTATATCTCGAGATTTTCCATCCGTTGATAACTTCCTTTGGCTCACTTTGAATCAAACCCTTATTCAAAGCAATAGTTGGTAAAACAGTTGGCCAAATCGCCCGGACTGGGTAAACAGAAAACTTTCTCATGATACCAGCGAAACCGAAACCCATGAATTGAGTAGAGAAAATCAACAAGATCTGATATCCCCAATTGGCCCACTTGACACCGTAAAATCTAGGCATTTTCATCACGGCAATGTTATCAGCAACGTATGGCGTAGCCGCTGAAACAGAGTAAAGTAAAGTAGCCAACATCTGTTCCTTGTGACTCCATGGACCGGGATTTAAGTCAACAGACCATTTCCAAAGCTTGAGTTTGTATTTTGGCAAGATCAAAGCCAACAATGCACCACTAGGATAGAGAAACACCTGCACCACTGCCGTGTTCAAGGAAATATTAGGTTGTCTCTCAATGAAAAAGGCGTTCACAAAGGAACCTATGGCCGTCCAGATGATACCAACAATGTACATTCTAAGAGTTTCACAGGGAATGTCAGGATGATCATAAGGATCAGTCACAGCTCTCACTTCTGGATAAGGAGAGTGGAATTCGATGATACCAGCCTCAGTTCTGACTTGCAACTCCCAGTCGAAAATCTCGTATTCGCCATGAGCATGATCGTGCCATTCATTCTCCTGTCTAACCTTGTCACCGATATCCTTCTTCTCGTCAAAAGCATGGTCAATACCATTTTGAGAGGTACCTGGAGCCGATGCGAGTAATTTCTCGATGAATTCGAAATCTTCAGTTCTGATATTGGCATCATCGGCATGCTCGTGAGTGAATTCTTCAAGAAGAGAGACGGCATCGTTCACAGATAACAGCTCAATCTTCTCCAACAAGTAGGAAGCGGAAATGGGGAGATCATCCAAGTTCTGCAACGTCTCGTAGTTAAGCTTTTTCAAAATGTAAAGCTTTTGCTCCTGGTTGAATTCTTGAGCAACATCATTAAGAGACATTGGTTGAGAGGTGACTGCCCTCAAAGTGTCCAGCACTCTGGAGTTAGCATCTTCCGATGATAAACTTTCAATTTTGCTACCTGGGTTATTTTTCTCAGAAGTCATGATGAATCGACTGAACCTAGATGAGAAAAAAAAAAAGGAAAACAAAAAGCGATAATCAGGGGCAGATTTGCTCCCTATTTATCATTTACATTTTGGCTCTTATCAATCGCCAATTTGTCATCGGCAAAGGCATTCCCGGCCTTTGCATCGTACGGCATCAGGCATTTTGCTGCCACGTTGTGCATATAAGAACTCATGTCAAAACATTATGACATGTGTCGCCAGTTTTGCGCCAGTTTTGCGCGAATCCGGTTCCGTGCGTGGCTCTGATTTCTTCTCCATCCAGGACAAAAAAAAAGGAAAAAAAAAACATCAGGGCTCACAGTCCGACAAAACAAATAGTTTTTCGATTAAAAAGCTTCCAGTGAATATGAAATGATGAAAAAAAAATTTACAGCCTTTTGAAGAAAAAAAATGGCTGATGAAAGGGCTGGAAAAACAAAAGTTTTTTGTACCCCTGCTCGTCGCGTCAAGGGGCTTTCAGCGCTGTTGTGTCATAGTGTCACTGTCGCTTGAACGTGCGTGTGAGGGATTTTTTTTTTTCTTTTGTTTGGTCGGGCTTGCTTGATAGCGCGCTAGACATTAGCTTTTATGCCGTACCTGATAAAAAAATGTGTTATCTCGCGACTCTCATTGGTTCTGATCACCTGATGCTAAGTAGCCGTGCGTCTAAAAATAAAGACACGAAAGTGCATTAATTATCAAGCGAGTGGAGAAAAATTCTTCCTTCAAAAATCTTTTTACTAAAAGACCCTTGTTCTCATTGGAGATAGGTATGACATAATCTATCGGGCATTTCAGTAATGTTAGACTAGTTAGGTGAAGTACATTGCCATCAAAAGTGATTATTTCATTTTCTTTGTCACTCTTGCAAGTCTGCTACAGTTCAACAAATTTAAACCGGTTGCAGCAAAACATCCTCCAGACCAAGAAACTCTGTAGATACTGATTTTATCTGGGTGTTAAAGACCCTCCAAATGTCTTTTTTTCTGATCACTATTTAATGAATCTGATGAAATACATATATGTTGGTTAATTACGTCGCTATGGGAAGTGTCCAATTCTTGGGCCAAAGTAACCATCTGGAGCTGTACTTGGATCGATGTTGAAGGATGCACTAGCGTCAACTCCAGCATATGAAACACTGTTACCCCACCAATTAATATCCACCTCGTGATACTGGACTGCGAAGAAAATAATGACACTGCTAAAGGCAACACCAGCACTCAAAGCACCAGACAATAAGAAATTATACTTCTGGAACCAGTTAAGGTATCTGTTCTTGATCACGTACATGAAGAAGAAAGAAGCAATCATACCTGGAGTGTAGTACGACAAATTGTAGGGTGCGTAAATCAAAAAGCCACCGATAACCAAAACGGGCTCAAAGTACTTGATCATCTTGTACTTTCTAAAGTATTTCTTCACCAAGTAGAGGACTGGAGCCAACAAGAAACCAAGCAAGAAGCACCATTTTAAAATAGGGTAAAGGCCAGAGAAAACCCGCTTAGGGCCAATAACACCCCAAATAACAGATGAAGAGTAGAATGTCTTTGCACTTGGGCAAGAGAACTTCTGTGCCTGGTGAGGGGTGCAGTAGTCTTGGATATTGTCAATTGTGAAATTGATGACAGCCAAACTGATGAAACAACTAACAATCGTGGATATGATCTGCGTTCTGAACAAGGCTCTTGGTGGAATTCTAAGATAGTGCGCTTGCTTCTGGTCAGTAATATAGTTCTGTGCCTGTCCGTCAATATTGTAACCCAACGCCTTAATGAACATCAATGCGATACCGTTTCCAGGCAAAGCATAACCAACAATCAACTCAACCAAAACATTAAGACCAAATGTAAAACCAGTGATGGATCCGATAAGAGTGAGTGGTATCAAGAACACGAAGTTTATTCCCACTGCAAAGAAAATACTCCACACGGGAGTTTCCGTTGGGTAAACTTCAACACAAACAATTGCCAAAACGATAGAAATGATCAACACAATAAAAAACCACCACTCAGGAACCTCCTTATATTTGCGCATAGACTTGGAGAAAGCATCGTGGAATCCATCGAAGGTTGACTTTCTAAAATCTCTGATTGCTCCCCAAAGACCCTTGAATGCGAAAGTAATATGTGTCCATTGATTCAAGCCGACATAAAGCACGGTGAATGGATAGATTGCAAAGAAAGCACCATAAGTAACCATGTTCGCTGCAGTGTAAAATGGAGGTCCATAAGCCTCGTACTTGGCTTTGTCCAACAAATTCTCCAGATTAAGAACTTTGCTCACCTTGTAGTTGGCACCCGTGTTGGTAAATAATCCGTTAGAGTTTAGTGGCAAATATCCTGTCCACTTGTAATTCGAGTACCACACTCCGATTATACAGAAAAACGCAATGATAGAACCAATGTACTGGTTAGCTAAGGAATAGAATGGAAATACCAATGGATTACTGTAACTTATCACATTCCAATCGAAAGTGGTGATTGGGTTGAGACCCAATCCACCAACAGAACCAGTTATATTAGCCAATGTGGCATTGTTGGGGGCAATCCATGTTATCCAGTTAAAAGTTGACAAAGCTTGGAAGATGTAGTCGGGGAACCAGAACCACACAAAAGAGCCAATGTATGCAATAAAAAAGAAGTTGTATCTTGAGATTTTCCATCCGTTAATGTTCTCCCTCGGCTCACTTTGAGTCAAGGCTTTGTTCAATGCAAGAGTTGGCAATACCGTGGGCCAAATGGCACGACTTGGATACACCGCAAATTTTCTCATAATACCAGCGAAACCGAATCCCATGAATTGAGTGGATAAAATCAACAAGATCTGATATCCCCAAGTTGCCCACTTGACGCCATAATACATAGGCATTTTCATAACTGGGATGTTGTAGGATACATAAGGAGCATTACCGGACACAGAGTAAAGCAAAGTAGCCAACATCTGTTCCTTGTGACTCCATGGACCCGGGTTCAAGTCAATAGACCATTTCCAGACCTTGATTTTATACTTTGGCAAAATCCATGCCAACAATGTACCACTGGGGTATAAGAAGATCTGAACAACGGCGGCACTCAAGGAAATTGGAGGTTGTCTTTCCATGAAAAACTCATTGATGAATGAACCGATAGCAGTCCAAATGATACCAACAATGTAAACTCTAAGGGTTTCACAGGGAATATCAGGATCATCATAAGGATCAGTCACGGCTCTGACTTCAGCATATGGAGAATGAAACTCAATGATAGCAGCCTCAGTTTTCACTTGCAACTCCCAGTCAAAAATATCATACTTTCCATGTGCATGATCATGCCATTCATTCTCTTGTCTTGTCTTCTCAACGATATCTTTCTTTTCATCAAAGGCGGCATCGATTCCGCTTTCAGTTGGAAGAGGAGATGAGGCAAGCAATTTCTCAATGTACTCGAAATCATCGGTTTTGATGTTCACATCATCAGCGTGATCAACCACAAAATCTTGAAGAATTTCAATGGCATCGGTAACCGTTAATTGCTCTGTCTTCTCTAACAAGTAAGAGGCAGATACAGGAAGGTCATCCAAACTCACCAAAGTATCGTAATTAAATTTTTTTAAAACATAAAGTTTTTGTTCTTGGGTAAATTTTTGGGCAACATCGTTAATGGATAAAGGGTGTGAGGTAACTGCTTTCAAAGTGTCCAGCACTCTGGAAGTGTTATCATCTGTAGAGACGTCGGCAATTTCCAAACCGGCTTGGTTCTTTTCAGATGCCATCTTAATCTAGGTCGATTAATGTTTGGAAATTTGTTTACTTCAAAAAAAGAAAAATCAGAAACATTGACCTGAAGCGACTTCTTCTCTTTTATAGCTGACCTTATGGGAAATTCAGATTTTGCCTGTTATCACAAAATTTGCATTCCATGCCCTTCATTCGTACGGCAATGCGCGTTATCTTTGACAGATTTGGCGCCAAATCCGGCATATATTTGACGGGGGCTTGTTGTTGTGCCCTGAATTTCGAGATTTCCTCGAGGCGCGAACCCTGTCTGTCGTGCGGCTTCTGTTTTTTATCTTATCAAATGTATTGAAATTTTTTGCGGCCAGCTTATCAAAGATGATGCGCGAATTTTTTATCTAGTTTTCGAAATAATCAAACCTTACCCGCACTTCCACTTCGTCAAAAGTTTCCTATACAATCCGAATTCTTAGTTCATTTGAAAAGGTCGCTATTTTTTTTTTTCTTTGCCCCAAGATAGCTTGCGAGCCCGCGGACTTTGGTAGCAAAACTCTTCCTGCATTTCTGATTCTTGTGTTCATGCTTTCCTACAGTAAAGCTCCATGTGTCAATTTTAATCCACCCATACCAAGGCTTCACTACTTCCAAAGTTTTGCATCCTAGACTCTTAAATGTACACCCTTAAGACGTAAGACTAAATTTAAAGATAAGAAAAAACAGTATTGTGCTGTTCTAGACATTTTGTACGACTTTATATTAAATATTTCGAGAAACTTATATAAATTGATTTTCCAGCATTCACTAGCCTAAGGGAAGTGACCTTTTCTTGGACCGAAGTATCCATCTGGAGCTGTTTTAGGATCAAGACGAGCAACAGCATTTCCATCCGCACCAGCGTAAGTAACAGTATTACCCCACCAGTTGATATCTACCTCCTTATATTGTACGGCAAAGAAAATAATGACACTACTGAAAGCAACACCTGCAGTCAAAGAGCCTGACAACAAATAGTTGTACTTCTTGAACCAGTTAAGGTATCTGTTCTTAATCACATGCATGAAGAAGTAAGAAGCAATCATACCTGGTGTAAGGTATGACAAGTTGTAAGGTGCGTAAGTCATAATTCCACCGATCAACACAACGGGCTCGAAATACTTGATAAGCTTGTACTGTCTGAAGTACTTCTTGATCAAGAAAAAGATGGGTGCGATTGCAAACCCAATAAAGAAACACCATTTCAAAATTGGATAAAGGTTTGAAAACACTCTCTTTGGTCCAATGACACCCCAAATGACCGAAGAAGAATAGAAAGTAGTGGCACTTGGACAAGTAAACTTTTGTGGCTGATTAGGTGTACAATAATCCTTGACGTTATCAATGGTGAAGTTAATAACAGCCAAACTGATGAAAGAACTGATGAAAGTAGAAAGAAGCTGAGCGCGGAATAAAGCACGGGGAGGAATTCTAACATAGTGTGCTTGCTTCTGGTCTGTAATATAGTTCTGTGCTTGACCATCAATATTGTAACCCAAAGCCTTCACAAACATCAAGGCCATACCATTACCTGGCAAAGCGTAACCAACAAGCAACTCGACCAAAACGTTAAGACCAAAAGTGAAACCTGTGATCGAACCAATGAGAGTAAGAGGAATCAAAAACACGAAGTTGATACCAAGGGCGAAGAAGATTGTCCACACTGGTGTCTCCATTGGATATACCTTGACACAAACAATAGCCAACACCACGGAAATTATCAAAACAATGTAAAACCACCATTCTGGGACTTCTTTATACTTGCGCATAGATTTCGAGAATGTGTCATGAAATCCATCAAAAGTGGATTTTCTAAAATTGACGACTGAGTTTCCAAGACCCTTGAGAGAGTAGCTGATGTGCTTCCAACGTGTCAATGTAGTGTAGAGAATGGTGAATGGGTAGATGGCAAAAAAAGTACCATAGTTGACCATGTTTGCCGCTGAGTAGAAAGGTGGACCGTATGCTTCATATTTTGCTTTGTCCATCAAATTGTCCTTATTAAGAATCTTGCTGACCTTGTATCTCACACCGGTATTCGTGAACAATTTATTGGAGTTAATTGGCAAATAGCCTGTCCACTTATAATTAGAATACCAAACGCCAAGAATGGCAAAAAAGCCAATAATTGCACCGATGTACAGGTTTAATTGTGTGTAAAATGGCAACACCAAAGGCGAATTTTGATTAATGACGTTCCAATCGAAAGTGGTGATTGGATTGAGACCCAATCCACCAACGGAACCAGTGATGGTGGCCAAAGTAGCGTTGTTTGGAGCAATCCATGTGATCCAATTAAAAGTGGACAAAGCTTGGAAAATATAGTCGGGGAACCAGAACCACACAAACGACGCAACGAAAGCAATAAGGAAAAAGTTGTATCTAGAGATTTTCCACCCATTGATGATCTCTCTTGGCTCAGCTTGCACTAAAGCTTTATTTAAAGCAAGAGTTGGCAAAAGTGTTGGCCAAATGGCGTAAGTTGGGTAGACAGCAACCTTTCTCATCACACCAGCGAAACCGAATCCCATGAATTGGGTACAAAGTACCAAAAGAATCTGATAGCCCCAGTTTGCCCAGTTAACACCATAGTACATTGGCATCTTCATGACGGGAATATTGTATGAGACGTACGGAGTACCTCCCGACACAGAGTAAAGCAAAGTGGCCAACATCTGTTCCTTGTGACTCCATGGACCCGGGTTCAAGTCAATGGCATATTTTCCAAGCTTGATCTTATACTTGGGTAAGATCCATGCCAATAAGGTACCACTAGGATAGATAAAGACTTGAACCACTGCGGTACCTAAAGCGATACCTGGTTGTCTTTCCATAAAGAACTCATTGATGAAAGTTCCAATGGCTGTCCAAACAATACCAACGATGTAAACTCTAAGGGTTTCACATGGGATTTCAGGGTCGTCATATGGATCAGTCACGGCTCTGACTTCAGCATATGGAGAATGAAACTCGATTATACCAGCCTCTGTTCTGACTTGTAATTCCCAGTCAAATATATCGTATTTTCCATGAGGTTGGTCATACCATTCATTGACCTCTCTAGTAACCTCACCAATATCCTTCTTCTCATCAAGCTTGGCTCCAAGTTTGGTCGCAATTGCGTTGGGGGAAGAAGCAAGTAATCTCTCAATGTATTGGAAATCTTCGGTCCTAATGTTGACATCGTCATCATGCTCCTTAACAAACTCTTCAAGAATAGCGACAGCATCCGCGATTGACAAGTGTTCAATCTTTTCTAACAAATAAGAAGCAGAAATTGGAAGGTCATCCAAATTTGTCAATGTCTCGAAGTTGAGTTTCTTCAAAATATAGAGCTTCTGCTCTTGATTGAATTCTGTGGCAACCTCGTTGATAGAAAGTGGGTGTGAGGTAACGGCTCTTAAGGTGTCCAGCACCTGGGAAGAGTTATCCTCCGAGGTAACACTGGTGATATTCAAAGAAGTGTTGTTCTTTTCAGAAGACATCTTGAATTGACCACCGGTAAAATTTGACTTGATTAGTGATTATAATCAAAAAGAAACAGGTGAAAATGGAGGTAATTACAGAGGTATTTATAAGCCGATAATTAATCAACCTAGCGGGTGTGATAGTATTCATTTGTTGAGCTTTAAAGCCTTTGCTATACACGGCTCTATCCAAAATGGTGTACTGGGAAGTGATTCATGCTATTAAACGTGCATGTCTGATGCATTCATTGTACATATGTCGTGTATGTATTGTGCATATCGCCCAATGACGAGATAAGGTGGCGCTCTGAGGATCTGTCGATATTCACTAATCCACTAGCTATCATCTTACACAATTTCACAGTGGCTCAACTCCTGTAAAATGCCGTGCCATTACACTCCGTGATGATAAAGGACTACCAATGTAGTTCTCATATTAGCCTTCTTAAGTCATGGTATTTTTACACAACAAGTTACAGCTACGAAGGTGCTAATATCGAGGGAGCCGTAAGCTTTGTTGCATGATAATACAAGATCCAAAACCTGACCCAGCAACAATCAAAAAATTATCTCGAGATCATCTTGATGCATGTGAGGTGAGAGCGTCTAAAGATGCAGTACGCGTTGTAGCTGGGCGATGAAATAGGAGCAGTACTAACGACTTCTACCTTGTGGTTTGAGTGGCGACCTTTATTTAAAATGCAAGCGATTTTAGCCCACTATTTTCTTACAACACAAAAAGAAAATTGTATCAGGTTGGTTTAATTTTATTCGACATTTTGGTGGTCAAAAATGAAAGCGAGCAAGAGATAAGAGGCTGATCTCCAGTGGAAATCCTTCAACGTTATTATGTGCACACCGTTTTGCAATGCACATCGTCAATCTTGAGCCACGATCTTGGTGTGGCTTTCGGAGAAGAACATGCAGTGTGCTGTAGGTGCAGAACTTCTAGGATCATATTGGGTGATGGCCCACTTTGAGTAACTTCATTTGGCCCCACATGGACTAAACATTCACCATTTCTTTACCTTATATAGCATAGCATTATTTCTTTTCAAAAATGATGAGGTCGGGTGAACCAGAAAGATAGAGTTCTACATTCCCTCTTACAGTATACTGCCGGGGGAGATTGCTGGGCGTTCTTGTTTCCTGCACGTTTTGAAGCCGTACGACTGTGTGGCTTTTTCATGCACCCTATGCAGCGGCCCGGGCAAGAGGATCCATGATCGGTCCGGCGGATCTGCTAACCCAATTGCGATAAGCCCCGCTAATTCTTGCGCGATTTGTTATGATTTTGTTATGATCGATAATTCGACAAAAAAAAAACAGGGTAAATTAACTTTGGCTTCATTTGAAAAGCAAGATTTTTTCTGATTACTTTCATTCGTACTTTTTCGGTTTATGAAAGAGTACTTTTTCAAGATATCATTACTTGAAGAAACAAAATTGCTGATTTATTTTTGCCCTTGATCTTAATTGTTGAATTTCGAAACTAGACACTTTGACTTTTGACATCACCGTAGTTAGGGTTACGTTGTCGACAAGAAAAGAAAATATTAAATCAGGACAGAGGTTAAAAATCTTATTGTTCATCTGCTTTTAAACCACTGAAATAATATGCTCTCTCATACTTCCGAGCATTAAATTTGGCATTCCTTGTCAAAACCTAAGTTAAGATCATCATGATCATTTTACCGCAAATTATGGCTCAGCTTGTTAACGCGCCATGTCATCCTCATTGCTCAATGTATATTATGAAAACATCATTATTGAAAAAAATCTTGAACATTAAGTATTTAGGTACTTCTTCACAGCATTGAGCCCCACAAAATCTAAAAGAACATCAATTGTAGAAAAAAATATTGTGTTATGTAGAACACGACTTTGTTGCTTACCTAAGTGACGTCGGAGGGTTCAGTTCTTGATTTTTAAACCTTCGCGCCTACTTGGTGTTAAAGTCTTGAGCTTCAAAACCAAAAAATTTTGCTATCACAAAATAAAAAAATCACTTTTAAAAATAAAGCACTAGTCAATTACAATATGTTTTTTCCAGTATTCCGTTTTTGACCTCTAAGCTTTTCAAAAAAAATGCTAAAATGCTCAAAGTTCCCCACAAAACTCTGCCCTCTTGCCAAAAATCAGTAGGTGATGAACAAAAGAGGCCTTAATGCAGATTTCTTGGCAGTTAACCTATCAAAACTGGAAAATTACTTGGCTACATTAGAAGAAGTAAGGGTCACGTCAAAGTGGCATGATGCAAAGAGGTTTCTAAGCATATATAAACAATGCATATATTCTTGGCTTTCAACGGTATTTTTTGGGCAAACTTTCAAATAACTGAGTAAAACACTGTCTATTCCGTCTCTTTGAATTTCAGTCAGAAAACCCAAAGAATGGGTATTTTTTTATTTCGGAATGCGGGTGAACAGCCAATCAGGTTTAGCGCTGTTATCTGGCAAACATGTGGCGGACCGCGGTTGCCTGGTCGAAAATTGCGCGATCAAGTGTGGGCGATAAGGGCGACACTGGCGCCGAGCGTTTTTTTTGTTTTTTTTCAACAAAAGCCACAGCATGCAAGTCCGAGTCAAACGCGTTGGGGGAATGTGAAAATTTAATTGTCGACATTGGGATGGAAACCAATGCCAGCAAAACAGAAAAAAAAAGTTATTGAAATTTAAACAAAGAGGAATTTAACCTCATAATACAAGTTCCTTTCTCTAGAATAGGATAACAAGCCTTGTTCCATATGCTTCAAAGGTCCAGATAAGTATCCAGAGTCATCGTGTGATATGTGCTGTACGTTCTAATTCGAGGCAGGTGTCGGACAGTCGGTCTATAGTATGCTTCGATCTAACAAAAAACTTCAGGATCTCAAGAAAAGAAGCATGTCTTTCAACCTTCAACTTCGTATGAAAATCCTTGAGCCATTATTTTTCGCCTCTAACTAAGCTATGTTTCGACACAGAAGTACACAACTTGAATGTTTTTATTATTATTGAAAACATGAATGAATTAGACACTAAATACAATCATCTCTATGGAAAGTGACCCTTTCTTGGACCGAAGTATCCGTCTGGAGCGGTGCTAGGGTCAACATTGAAAGTAGCACTGCCGTCAGCACCAGCATATGAAACAGAGTTACCCCACCAATCAATGTCTTTTTCATTATATTGCACAGCAAAGAAAATGATAATACTACTGAAAGCAACACCGGCTGTCAAAGCACCAGACAATAAGAAGTTGTACTTCTTAAACCAGTTAAGGTATCTGTTCTTGATCACGTACATGAAGAAGAAAGAAGCAATCATACCTGGAGTGTAGTACGACAAGTTGTAAGGAGCGTAAATCAAGAAACCACCAATAATCAAAACAGGCTCAAAGTACTTAATGAGCTTGTATTGTCTGAAGTATTTCTTGACCAAGAACATAACTGGCGCAAGCAAAAATCCAAGCAAGAAACACCATTTCAAAATTGGGTAAAGGTGAGAGAACACTTTCTTAGGACCAATGACACCCCAAAGGACCGAAGAGGAGTAAAAGGTACGGGCACTTGGACAAGTGAACTTCTGTGCCTGGTGAGGGGTGCAGTAATCCTTAATATTGTGAATGGAAAAGTTAATCACCGCCAAACTGATGAAGCAACTGATGAGTGTGGAAAGGATCTGTGTTCTGAACAAAGCTCTTGGTGGGATTCTGAGGTAGTGGGCCATTTTCTGGTCAGTGATATAGTTCTGTGCCTGTCCGTCAATATTGTAACCCAAGGCCTTCACAAACATCAAAGCCATACCGTTACCTGGCAAAGCGTAACCAACAATCAACTCAACCAAAACATTAAGACCGAAACTGAAACCGGTGATGGAGTAGACGAGAGTAAGAGGAATCAAAAACACGAAATTGATACCCACAGCAAAGAAAATACTCCACACAGGAGTCTCCATGGGGTACACCTTAACACAAATAATCGCCAAAACAATGGAAATAACCAACACTACTAAAAAGCACCACTCAGGCACTTCTTTGTATTTGCGCATAGACTTTGAGTAGGAGTCATGGTAGCCATCAAAAGTCGACTTTTTAAAGTTTCTGATGGCACCCCAAAGACCACCAAATGCAAATTTAATGTGAGACCACTGGCACAAACCGACGTAAAGAACGGTGAATGGGTAGATGGCAAAGAAAGCACCATAAGTGACCATGTTTGCAGCAGTGTAGAATGGAGGTCCATAGGCATCATACTTCTTTTGATCCATCAAATTCTCACTGTTAAGAATTTTGGTGACCGAGTAAGCTTTACCAGTGTTTGTAAACAAACCATTGGAGTTGATTGGCAAGTAGCCTGTCCACTTATAATTGGAATACCAAACGCCAAGAATACAGAAGAATGCAATAATGGAACCAATGTACTGGTTAAGCTGAGAGTAGAATGGAATTGTCAATGGGGCATTTTGACTGATGATATTCCAATCAAATGTGGTGATTGGATTAAGACCCAACCCACCAACAGAGCCAGTGATGGTAGCCAAAGTAGCGTTGTTTGGTGCAATCCACGTAATCCAGTTAAAAGTTGACAAAGCTTGGAAAATGTAGTCCGGGAACCAGAACCAAACGAACGACGCAACGAAAGTAATAAGGAAAAAGTTGTATCTGGAAATTCTCCAACCGTTAATGTTTTCTCTTGGTTCGGATTGTACCAAAGCTTTGTTCAATGCAAGTGTTGGCAAGATACTTGGCCAGATAGCACGAGTTGGGTACACGGCGAACTTTCTCATGATACCAGCAAATCCAAAACCCATGAATTGTGTGCAAAGAATCAAGAGAATCTGGTACCCCCAGTTGGCCCACTGAACATTATAGTACATTGGCATCTTCAAAACAGGAATGTTGTAAGACACATAAGGTGTACCTCCCGAAACAGAATAAAGTAAAGTGGCCAACATCTGTTCTTTATGGTTCCATGGTCCAGGATTTAAGTCAACAGACCATTTCCAAACTTTGATCTTGCGTTTAGGTAAGATCCAAGCCAACAACTGACCACTAGGATAGAGGAACACTTGAACAACAGCAGAACTCAAAGTGATGGGAGGTTGTCTCTCCATGAAAAACTCATTAATAAATGCACCGATTGCAGTCCAAACAATACCAACAATGTAAACTCTAATGGTTTCAACGGGCATTTCAGGATCGTCATAAGGATCAGTCACGGCTCTGACTTCGGCATAAGGAGAGTGGAACTCAATAATACCAGCCTCAGTTTTCACCTGCAATTCCCAGTCGAAAATGTCGTATTGGCCATGAGCTTGGTCAAACCACTCGTTTTCCAACTGCTCAGTTTTTCCTTCAACCGTTTTCTTCTCGTCAAAGACAACGTCAATCTTGTTTTCGTAAGACTCAGGGGCAGAAGCAAGCAATTTTTCGATGAATTCAAAGTCGCTCGTTTTGATGTTAACATCATCAGCATGGTCTGCAACAAATTCTTGAAGAATCCCAACAGCATCAGTCACTTGCAACTGCTCGATTTTTTGCAACAAGTACGAAGCAGACACAGGAATGTCATCCAAGTTGACTAAAGTGTCGTAGTTAAGCTTTTTCAAAATGTAAAGCTTTTGCTCTTGAGTGAATTCTTGAGCAACGTCATTAATAGAAAATGGGTGCGAAGTGACAGCCCTCAAAGTGTCCAGCACCCTAGAGGTGACATCTTCAGATGTGACACTTTGGATATTCAAGTTCGTGTGGATCTTTTCAGAAGACATCCTGAATTAATTGAACACAAACTTTATTATGGGGAAGGAGTTTTGGGTTTGACTAACGATAAAAAATCTTGCTACGATACGGGAAAACGATCTCCATTTTAAATGCTCAAATCTACCCATAATCAATGTTGGAATGATTAGCCACACTTATCTTTGATCAGAGCCCTCGAGTTGTACGGCTCTCTGTACAGCGTTTATCTATGTGGCTCGAATGCACAAAGGTATGGAATCAGGTCAGCCTCTGGGATTTGCAATCACAGGCTTATACCGGAAAGGGCTTAGTCATACTTGCTTTGGCCTATAGAAATCCGTGCTTAAGCTATTTTCCGGCACACGAGATAGTGGTCGCCTCTGGAGTCCCGAGTTATCATTGGATTCTCTAAGTAAAAGCCTCGTTTCCATACAAACCAAGTCCCATGCAACTGCACGGCTCTCAAGAGTGCCAAGAAAAAATTCGCAGTCATTTTTTTTTCAAGTAAGTATACCCTGCATGGCATCACCGGATGCGCTAAAGTAAGAAGAGGGTTTGGGAGAGGAGTACAGAACCAGCAGAAGTGATTTCTTCATAGCTGAATGGAACCATGGAGTCTCTTAAAAACCTAATACACTAATAACATACAGACTAAATCATCTCTTTGCTATTGATTAGAAAATTTTAGATCGCGATCTGTACCAGATTCCGGCGTTACCGGAAGTTGGCGCGATAGGTGGAATTGTATGCACTCTCCCAAATACGAAAAGTCGTTGCTGTGAAATCGAAGATCTCGAGAGCAAAAACTACAAGGGGGTGTTTTTCTTACTTTTTTGTAAAGACTAGATTTACATCTCTAGCGGAGAAGGAAGAAAACAAATTTTTGAAATGAATTAGATGCAAATTTATCGGATATTTTTTTGAATTATGGCTGACCAAAAAACTCGGATAACCTTAATTGCGCGAGGTGATCTTTTTTTTTTTTCAGGCGTGCGTAGCCGGAGGTATTGCTCCCCCACAATTCCGCCCGTACGGCAAAATTACGCTTTCCGATAAAGGAAACGAAAGGCTAGCCCCCCACCCGCAAACCAAGGCGTTAAGAAACCCTCCCCCCTCAAAGAGGCAAAATAAAGTGATCGAAAAATTCTCAAAATCAGGCGACATCGGCGTGTGTTTACTTTCCAATTTTTCTCATCTTTTTCTCATCTTTTTCTCATTTTTTTTCTTTCTAATTTTATTAGTTGTGTAGGCGAGTCGTTTTCCCACAGTAATCGTGCGAGAACGTTTCTTTTTGCCGTCCGCTGGTATTTTTCCATCACGCAATCTGCTTGTCTTATTTTTAGCTCTGAACTCGCAATGTATATCTTCTTGTCATTTAAAAAAGATTTTTGTTTCCCAAAGAAGTAGTAAGTCTTCACCGATACTAGGCTTGAGCTCGTTGACATAATTTACGGTGGACAAAATCGAAGAGTAAATGAAAACGATATCGACAGTAAGGTACAGAGGTCTAACATGTGGGGGGACGAAAAAAATTAAGAAAAGAAAAGTCATAGGCTAGCGGAGAGTTAATTTATTTTTTCAGGATATCATTGGCAAGTCGTAGACCAGAAAGAAAGGAAACTCCAACATGGACGATTCAGAGCTAATAAAAGAAAAACTAGAAAATCTTGATTGAGGAAAGTAGTGAAGGAAGAGAATAGAAAAAAAATACGATAGTTAATTTTAAAGTCCAGTTCCTATCTGATAAGGGTCGACAACCTTTTTTTTTTTTTTTGACCTGGTGTGCTCGTCTTAAAAGCCACGGAATTCTCCTCGAGAAATCCGGGCGCACATGGTCCTGAAAAAGCCTGGAAACGAGGTAGGTAAACTTTTGCGAGCCCAGATCTGAAACTCGCGCTTATCAGTGGCCCCAACTGGTTTCCGATATCTCGAAATTAGAAAAAAAAAAAAAGAAGAAATGGAGAAAAGGACACAAGAATGAAGACAAGGAATTAAAAAAAAAATTAAAAAGAATGTTAGCAAACTTCACTTTTTGCAGGGTAAGAGTGGATCATTGTTTTGTTGTTTTCAGGGGTACACACACCCCTGGACAGGGGGCTAGCATACTGTTGTTCCTGTCCAAGACGGTGGAATTCTGCGATGTGACAAATGGTTGCGCACAACAATTTGGCAGTGGTTTCAGAGATAGTTTGAGGTGTGCTTAGTAAAAAGAACAACAGGAGATGAAACAAGAAATAAGGAATGAAGGAGTTTGATTTTGAACGGTTCTCATTGCGAAAATTCCCCTTTCTTTCGGTAAAACATTTTTTACTTTTTTTTTTGCCATTTCACCAAATGCCACTTGCGTTGAAAGGGTTAGAAAGCAAAAAAAACAAAAAAGTGAGACAGCAATTAATCTCAGGTCGCGTTTGCTGTTGCTATTGGGGGTTTGTTCTCGTTTTATTATGTACGAGGAGTGTCTCATCCTACAGAAATCTCAAAAAAGAAAAAAATAGAAAAAAAAAACACCTCTGGCGCGAACTTCCCAAAAAAAAAGAAAAACTCAGCCTAAATCATACACTCTTTTGCGCATGCCCACACCTTATATTCCAGCCTGAAGTTCTTTCTTCATACGCCACTCGCTACACACATTTCAATTTTTTCAATCGTTATTTTATTTTATCACTTTCTTTCATTTGTGCTGTTTTGACTCCAGCCTATTCCTTTTTTTGCACAGTTCAGACGATCGCTTTGATCGTGTCTATTTTTTTCAGGGGGTCTCATTAAATATCCATAGCTACGCGCCGTCGTTTTCGCACCATTATTAGGCCATAATCATACCAAAGAATACGCCGCCTGCTCGTTGCAAACTAAAGAAAAAAAGAGGGCGAAAACTCTTTTACAAAAAGAAGAAAAGAAATTTTTAAAAATTAGCAACATAGGAAAGGGCGTTCAAATTACCCGCCGGCGCAGCTCATGCAACGCACACATTCGCTCACATCATTATCGTCATCGGCGTCTAACTCGTCAGCACAAATGCTGCTGGCCCGGCTCAAAGGCACGGGTTCTAGCCGCCAGGATCTATCGACAGGTAGCCTTCTTGCGGACGGCTCAGAATTTGCCCGCAAGCTGCGTAAACACGAGGTTCCACCCACCCGACTGCTGGGGTTCAACTTCCCGAACGGCGAGGTGTTTACCCCGCGTCTAGCTCCGTCTCGTCGTGTCCGGCCCGCTCGGCTTCCACGTTCCTCTTCTATGGTGCTGGTCGCCTCGGTGCCGCTTTGCGAACAGAACATCACGACTCATGGTGGGACTCAACCTGGGCACCCGCTGCGGCACTCGGGTTCATTTTTAAATCGGTCACATTCATTCAATAATATTCGCCAGAAGAGCAAGCAGGACTTGGTACATTCGTTGCGCAACACAAAGATCGATACGCCGACCAACATTAATGTGAGGCTTCCAAGCGAATACTCAGTTCCCGTGGCCAATATACAACCACCGCAACAACGACAGCAACAATACGCACCTCCTCATGGTAGGCTGCTCTCCTTGACAAATAATCGCTACATTGAGAACACCGCTAATATCGTGCGCCTGGAACTGTTACTACCCTCTTCATTTGGCGGCTATACGGCCCTGAACTCAAACTCGAACCCCTCCAGTATCTCGAACTATAATTTAAACCGCTCAGACTCCAATACACCGCAAACCTCTGTATCCGGCTCCGAGGCCGCCGCAAAAATATGGAGTAGCTCTGAATCCGTGTCAAGTTTCCGTACTGCGCGTGACCCATCGCCGCTTTCGTCTATTGAGGAGTCGACCGGCGTTAGCACGATTCAAGCCAAGAAAGATCTTGAGGACGCTCGTGAACGGCGCGCAAGTGTAACCACTACAGACCATGGCTCACCAACACGCTTCATTTCTCAAAACGTCGGGTATGCGGGTCCAATGTTGCCGTTATCGTCGCCTACGTCTCTTGAAAGCGTACCATCGTACGTGTCCAACGATGAAGTCGGTCAAAACGTACATTTAAAGGGAAGTTCGCTTGATGAACCTCCAGAGAGAAAAGATTTGCTTTGGAGAGAAGCCGAGTTGTTGCTGAGTTCTGGTAACTCGAGTGTCACTTCGGGCAAGGTTTCACGTCTGTCTGTTTCAACTACATCTTCAAAGCCCACGCTAAAGCCTCTTCTTTCAGACTCTGGTGCATACGAACCGAACCTATCAGATAGGGAAACTGTAGTGGACTTCACACCAGCGTCAAGTGTCAAAAACATCCCTGATCGTGACTCAAACGACGAGGCCGATACAACTGTTTATGAAAGCCCGGAAGTCCTGGATTTAGAAAACGACGACGAGCCTTGTAAAGAAACATCGGGCAATACAGTGTTGACAACCTTAAGCTCCCCAAAAAGCGCGCATAAAGAAAACGACACCGATCTTCCTGATCCGAATGTGGATCCCGTTGTGGATCAACAAGCAGCCAGTAACGACGTTAATACTGACAAAACTGCATCAGAAGGAGCGGCAAAGGAGGCGGACGTCCGGGCGCTTGTTGCTTGTGACGAAAAAGAAGATTCTTCGGGGGAAAGGGTAATCAACGATTCCAATAACTCAGCAAATTCTAAGGAACACATTTTCCTACCACTGCCAAGTCTTACTTTACTGGAGAGACGGAACAAGGGGAATTTGTCAATCTTAACACCTTCATTGTCAAAAGATGAACAGAGGATCGAGGCTCCTAAAGCTATCCATAAAGGTCCACTTCGAGGTTCGAGACTGGAGTCCGATATTCCCCGCTTAACTAATGTTCTCAAACATGATAATCGAAGCCCTGTTACCCCAGTTCAAAATCAGAGCGGCAAGTTTTCTGAACGGGTGGACAACCAGCTACCTGTGACACCATCAGACCAGGAAAGTGCAATCTCTGAAACAAATAAGCAGGAAATCGGAGGAATTCATGATAGCGCATTATATTCTCCTTTACATGTGGATAGGTTTTTGGCTGATGATCAAGAGGCTGTGCCTCCCCGTGGTGATGTTGCAGTGAGAAATGGATCCATTAAAATCCACAAAAGAAGTACTTCGTCCGTGAGTTCCATCAATTCACAACTGTTTGCTAGTCGCCATATGAGTATGTCTCCTAGAGAGCAACGATCACCATATTCACGTGGCTCGAAGGCGAATAGGTCGACCGAAACCTTAACTTCGCCACAGAAAATATCAGTTGTTCCCGCTGATAGGCGTTTCTCTATGCTCTCCGTGGTTGATGTTGATTACGAAAAGCTTTTGCCGCCTACGCCACAACGCGATTTTTTCTCGAAAGGCCCGTTAGATAAAGCAAAGGCCGTTACTCCACCTAAAGCGTCAAAACCAACGTCACCCAAGAAGACAGAAAAGGTTGCAGATAATGGCTCTAACAAAATAAGCTCCCCCAAGAAAGGATTGAAAAAGCTTCTCAAGCTCATAGGCTTTGGGTCGAAGCAAGCAGAAGAGCCATCCTCCAAGCTACTGTGGAAATCCCTGATGAATTCTATGCGAGCTCCGCAGTCGTCTGTTGAAAGGAAAGTTAATGCAGCATCAGTCAGTACACCTGCTTTAGTGCGATCTGGTAGCACGAAATCACTCGGCACCAGTAAAGAAAAGCCCGCGGGGAACAAAAAACGAGAGTTTTTGTCGAACTTGAAATTGACAACCGGCTTTAAGGTCTATGATCTACCAACCCCGGCGTATAATGTTAGGGAGCGAACACCCACTCCCGATAGGAAATCTTTTATCGAAGAAGAAAAACTCAAATATGACTTGCCTGAATTCAGCGTGGAAAACGATTCTTTTGGGGATGTTCTTCGAAGGTTCCGGGAGGTGGAGGAGAAAATCGAAAATGAAGTTCGTGTTTTGAGAAAGTCAAAAAGCATTCACGATTTCTTCCTCAAGGATGATGAGTTATCCAAAGCACAAATATTCGATTTACAGAAGAACGATAACTTTCAATCCACTGACTCTCTTCCGGCGAAGCTTGGTTACGAAAGCAGAACTAGTAGTGAAGAGACTCTTGACCGGAGAATAAGCGAAAAAATCTCGGAATTTCCCCAAAGTGATGAGAAGTGTTCTGTTGTTATAGATCGTGCCCAGGTAAGGGCTGCGCTTGAGGATCCACAAGGCACAAGAAACAGCTACTTGAGATTTTTGAGGCAGTTTGCTGATTTTGATGAGATGAATGTGGAGTTGAGTGGCTTTGATCCGACACAGAAAGTCGAAGCACCTGCCAAACTTGGGCAGAAAGTGTCCAGTTTGAGCAAGGGAGGAGAGGGAGAAAAGACGCCACGGAATGTGAAATTTGCCAACTCCATCGCAATCAGTGAAACGTACGCGCCTTATTTCTACAAGCGTAACAACAAGTCAGTCACACAATATTACATCACGGAGTTTTCAGAGATCAACAGGATCAAGAACGAACTTAATGCCTACAAATGCTATGAGATGCTTGTGCATGAGAAGTCACAAAAAAACACACATTTCTTCTACTAGAAACTTTAATAGACATTTTAAAAATGAAACTTTTGAAAGACTCTTTTTAGCGATAAAGTATAAAACCAGAACTAAATGCTGCCACATCTGTCTAGCTTCCACGGTACGTAGAGTAACTGTGATTGCTCAAAAGCAACGGCACATGATAATGATGGTCTGGAGGGTTTTCCACTTGGAAAGTGATATCCACAAACGGAAAGAAAGTACGGTTAGATGCGTTCATATCGTGGAAATACTTCCCTGTGAGAAACTTGATTTTATAGATTCCAGGCTTTAAAATCGACCATTTATCATCTGTCACGCCCACTTTCAGATTCACTTCCGTACCGTTTCCAGGATTAATCACCCAATTTTTGATTCTGCCGTCATTATCTGTGCGGCTCATCGCAAATGGTTTCACCGTAGGGTCCAAATCGTAAGCTGCCTCTATACTTTTATCCGTGATTAGTGGAGAAAGATAGAATATGGAGCACGTGACGTTTCGAGCAGGCTTACCAAGCGTTGTGTCCAAAATATGGCAAGTGATTGGGTCGACCGACATTGTTTTGAATATGAGTTTTGTCTTTCGGGAAAAAGATAGAAAGCTGATGTTTTTTTGTATGGTGTGAACTAAAGAAAAATGTATAAAAAGAAAGAATGGGGATATGAAAAACCTCGGGTTAAGAATCTCTACTGATAAGAATCTGTGCGCAGGCTTTCGGAGATGCCCGAGCCCAATGCGCAGGTTGAAGCTTAGAGTACAATTTAGATAGATTTATAGATATGACAAACATTTTTTCCTGTAACACTATTTGTTTTCATGAACAAAAAAAAGAGGGATTATCATGATGAGAAACTTCCTCATGGTTTTGATTTTGTATTATCCATTATGAAGAGAAACCGTTTTTTTTTTTTTTTTTTTTTTTTTTTTTCATCAATCTCGAATTGGTAAGATGAAGAAAACATAACTATATGTTGCATATTTATTGTAGCTGTTTAATCTTAAAGATTCCATTCCTTTACTTTGAGTTGAATGTCACGACTAGGTCCACTCCCACTATTAAAAAAAAGCATAAATAAGAATAATAACATTTCCCGATATTTCCAAAAAATATCGATAGTTTCACGGTGTACTTCTACAAATCTGCGATTTCCACCACCTTGGCTCTATCAAAGTCCAAGGACTTCGAAAACGCTTCCGCATATAACTCTCCCGAATCTTTCAGCTGAAGAGACGTGCATATCTCAGAGCTCTGTCGGGCCTCTTCTCCCGAGATATATCTCGTAGGGTATATTGCAAATGAATCGGTGGCCAGGTAATCTTGAGCTACTTCCATCACCTCGTCTTCAGTAGTAGTGGACCGCAAAATGGTCTTCTTTTGCAGGCGCACACTTAAATCACGTGGATCAAACACAACTTTGGGTAGCTGGTGATAGGCGTTTAGTTCTGGAGGTATATAGATCCACGGCCGAGCTAGAAATTTTCGGGTATTAAGTACCGAGGCCCACCATGCTAATTCCACAGCAATATCGTTTGTACGGCCAAGAATCTTCACTTCAGAGGCCAGAATCTCCTTAATGCCTTCGCGATTTGTGGCCACAGTTCCGGTGACTTCCACCAAAAATTGGCCCTCGAGCTGTTCCAGGCTGATTATATCTGGGAAAACCTTTACACATATCTCCAGTTTCTCGCCCAGCGAGTCATCGATATAAAGAGAAAAGAATTCATAATCATCTCCCCCGTGAAAGCCAGGGTAATTATGCGTGCTGAACAGCATCAATCTGCCGAAAATTTTCAAGGTTTTGATTGGGTGGTTCTTGACCAATATATACCCTTCCTGATTCACCTTAAGACCTCGTGGCCCATATATTTCCAACGGATTCTTCGCTCTGATCACATCACGAATGAGTAATGGCACGATTTTCTGGTGCGTTGGTGCTAAGTGGAATAGTGAAGGCACATAATAAGAAACGCCTTTTCGGCGTAATGCTATGTGGGGCTCGCCGGGAGCAATATCCTTTTTGAAACTGGACATACCATTCCCAAAACGGGGACTTTTGAGTACTGCAGACGCAAAGGTATGTTTTTTCAAATATATATAGATATATATTATTAAATTTGCTGGAAATTGGTGTGGCCCACACGTACTCAAAAATGGAATTAGTGATTGATTTGTGTTGGATCCTCAAATCTGAATAAACTACAAGCACAATGCAGTAACTAGTGCGCAGATTAGAGAGGGCCAAGATCCTGGGTCCTAGGCTCGAGAATTGAATGATAGTAAAAAATTAATACGGTTAAATTTTTATGTACATCCTCCCTGTTTTAATTTTGTTTTGTCCCAAATTATAAATTCCGTCTTTGAAAACTCTATCTAATTTTATCTAATCCATTTCCTCTCCTTTTGATATTATTTTGGTGCTGGTAATAAATAATCTTCTTCAATCCCCGATGCCCTATCCTGCACCTCCCCCAAAATGAGATGCCCAGATTATCACTACACCTTTTACCATTACTTATCTGAAAACTTAAACAACTATAGTATAAAAAAGAATTTCATACAAACATGGCTCTTTTTGACGTTGCTGGATGGGATATTAAGTCCAAAAAGGTGGAAATTGGCGGGCTTGCCAAGAAAAAGGACGAGAAGGAGAAAAAATCCAAACCTGCAAAGAAAACCGGCTCTCAAGATTCAAAGCCTGAAAATAAAAAACGGTCTCATGGTGGTGAAAAAGATGCTGGACCCAAAAATAAAAAGAGAAACAATAAAAAGCAAGAATTTGAGGATCAAGATAACTCTAACGATGCTGAAGAAACTGAAGACGTGCCTGCGCCTGTACCAGCCATGCCGGCCAATTTAACTCCATTGCAGCAAAAAATGATGGCCAAACTTTCCGGGTCCCGGTTTAGATGGATCAACGAACAACTTTACTCCACCACTTCAGATAACGCATTGAAACTTGTAAAAAACCAGCCTGCACTTTTCGATGAATATCACCAAGGGTTCAGGTCGCAAGTGCAACTGTGGCCTGAAAATCCAGTGAATGTATTGGTGGACCAATTTAAGGCAAGAACCACCCGCCCAGTCAGTGCTCCAGGTGGATTACCCGGTTTCCCTAATAAGAAAGTGGTTATTGCTGATATGGGCTGTGGTGAGGCTCAGCTTGCATTGGACATCAATAACTTTGTAAAGCAGCATAACGATAAAGGTAAGAAAAGTAAGAAGCTTGATAAGAAGAAAACGGGGCCCCAAGGTCCACGGATCTTGGATGTGGAAGTGCATAGTTTCGACTTGAAGAAGGCCAACGAACGGATCACCGTGGCCGATATCAAGAACGTGCCCATGGAAGATGAATCTTGCAATATTGTTATTTTCTGTCTTGCATTGATGGGTACCAACTTCTTGGACTTTATCGAGGAAGCTTATAGAATTCTTGCCCCTAATGGAGAGCTCTGGATTGCCGAAATCAAATCGAGATTTAGCGAGTCTACCAATGCCTCCGCAAAGCCTCAAGGTGCCAATATGGTGGGTGAGGAATTTGTAGATTCGTTGAAATTACTTGGATTTTACCACAAAAAAACCGATAATAACAACCGGATGTTCACGCGTTTCGAGTTTTTTAAGCCTTCAAGAGAAATCATTAACCAAAAGAAGGAGAAGTTGCAGAAGCAAAAGAAGTTTGTTGAACAGGAGTCTAAGAAGGAAGAGCTCGAGAAAAAACGGTCTAAGGTCCCCGAAGGCGAGTGGTTGTTGAAGCCTTGTATTTACAAGAGAAGATAGAAATTATTAAGGAATTCACAAATTTTTTATGAACGAGTATAATCAACATTTATTTGGGATGTTGTCGTCCCTAATTATCGATAAGCATACTGAAAGAGCTTACGCAACCGATACACTGCGCAATCATTTTGTAAAGCCCAAACATTTTCGTTTTTGTCATTTCTTAACTTGGAGCAAAAAAAGCAGGGGAGACAGCATCATGACGTCATTTAAATATAGACCTTAACAATAAATAAATGTCTCATTAATTAAGAATAAGTAAAAGAAGTAGAAATTTGCTGGTTGGACTAAATGCAACCTAAATCTTGTATGCCATCCTCAATAGAGTATGAACATTGCGGCTAGTACCTGTCCTTAAAACCTGCCTCATTTGCAGAAAATTAATTCTGAAAAAAAAGTAATAATCAACTTTGATGAATAACTGACAAAATCGTATTTTCCGTTTTAGAATCACTTTCAAAATACTTTTTCTAGTGTCTCCTTATTATTGCTTGTGAGTACGTACCTGGCAAATTGCTGGTCAGGGTGTGAGACACGCGCATTCGTAACCAACAGACCGGGAACGCGGTGAATGTCACGTGACAAGCGTGCCGAAATTCCGTTTACGGTGCGCGCCAGCCAGTTTCTGAATCCGTCATAGTTACCAGCATGATTGAGCCCGTTTTGCCTTGCACATGATCTGATGTAGTCAAAAAACCAGCACCAGCTCAAGAATCATGATTCCAATATATGATAATGGGGATCCTGCCCAAAGTGGGAACTTTCGGTCAAGATTTAAAATTTACAACCTATCTCTTTCTTTTAATCTCAGCAGCATTTATTAGAGATTGTACCCATATTATCCTTAATCACACCCCCATCAATTTAATTTAATTCTCATTTTTTTTGCACCCAACCATGGATTTCTACGAACCCACATTTCTCTTTCGCCAGAACGCTATCAGACGCCCCGCTTCGATCAGCGAGAGTCCGGATTCACCCACAAGCAATGTTTTTTCTTATAAATCAAGCAGCAATAATTCGTCCTCGTGGCTTTTGAGCCAGGACCATTCACAAGATACCTTGGTGATGAACAAGGCGTGTTCTCTTGACCGAGTGAATATCAAATCAAATTACTGGAAAATCCCCGATACTCAGATGAACCTCACGGCGTTGGCGCTTAATAATTCCAGTGCTAGTGCGCCGCTTTTGGCAATTTCAAGTGCCAACACGAAAAATAACTTGTATATTCACGAGCTAGATTCAGTCAACAATTACTTGACCCACCATACCACAATCTCGTTACCCAACATTCACGGACTTGCGTGGGTTCCACAATCCGAGTCTCGCTTTTTGGTCTCGGGAAATAATAAAGGATATGCCCATTTGGTGCTGATTCCACGGCCACTGCAATATGAAGAAATGGATGGAACTGGAAACGGGAATGAGGAAAGTGCCGAAATTATCAAAAGGTTCAATCACCGCAAACATTTGAAACTTGTGAATAAGGATCCCCTGATCTATTCACATGCCAGCACATGCATTTCCGAGTTGGGTTTTCTCCTGGAAAACCGCCTTGTCACGTGCTACGACGACACGCTTTTTGTCTGGAACATGAACAATGTCGAGCTGGCAATGCGGCCTCGGCCAGAGTCGATTTCTGTGGTTTCCGGCATCCGTGGCTTTGATGCAAGTACAGTAAAAACGTCTACTTTGGCACTCTGTGGAGCTTTTGGAGTCTCGCTTTTTGACTCGAGAACTTGTCATCACAGTGTGCCTGATTCAGCATTACAGAAGCATGCTAATCTCAGGCAAATCAGAACAAACAAGGTCAAATGGCACCCTACCAATGAGCACATTCTTGCCAGTTCTCAGGAGGACGGCGTGGTGAGATTATGGGACGTGCGGAAACAAGAAACATTTGCCGAATTGACGGGACATCACGGGAAAAACGTCACTTCAATTGCATGGAACGAGAACGATTTATTTACCGGTGCTAGCGATGGAAATATCGTTCATTGGGACCTTACATCAAATCTCGACCAAAACACGGAATTGTCTCAGCATGGAGATCGCCTTCTGCGCTGTTCTTTAAGAGAAGGTATCGATAGTGTGCAGTTTGACCCTGTGAGTAACTCGATGGTGCCAAAAGTTAATGAACGTCAATGTGGAACCCCACTCCCTGCTCTGAACAATAAGATCATCAGCATCTGCGCCATGACTGGCCAAGGGGCTCGCGAAAACTGTAGCATTCTTCTGATTGATGGGGCGGCATTCCTTGGCCTTCATAATAAGATTTACGATGCAGCCCAGGCTCATCAATCAGCATCGGCTTCTGAAAAACAATTCTACACTCCAGAGGATCTTCGTATGATTGCACTGGATGGATCAAACAACACATTTGTTGATTCCAGCGATAGCTTGAACTCGAACTTGAACATGAACATGACCAAACCCCTTTCGATCATCAGGAAATCTGAAAAGCTGAAGCCTAAGGATAATGATCCGCTCTCTACTCCTGAGCTTTCCTATTCACACCCTAACTTTGAATCAGAATGGGACCAGCATCTGCAGGTGGTTTCGCTTCATTCTGTGGCCTCGCTGCCGGGCCTCGAAGTTTCTCCATATTCTTCGGGAATCCTGGACACAGACTCCAACGCATCTTTATCTACAGTGGCGACGTTAATTGAACCGCTCGACTCGAAAATGCACAAGGACATGCTGTTCAATCGCTTAGACTTAGAGCTCGAGAGAATATGTGACCTGTTTCCCAATGCGTTTTGATACTTTAAGCTAACATTAGTTTACGAGCTTATAATATAATAGTGAAGAAACTATTCTTTTCGGAATTTATAAATTATTTTGATTATTCTCTTCAAAAAAAAAAAACATCCAACACGCGTAGAAAGGCTACAGTTTTTCAAATATGACACGGACTCAGTAATAGGTTTGCTAAATGGCTGGCCATTCCACTTCATGCTCATAACCGTTTGGTTTGCACAGGGAGCAAAAAAACCGGGCTTTTTTGCTGCGCCTAATTTGCTCTTTGCCTTTTACTAAGGCCTTACTGAAGAATCCTCAGCACACAAATTTAGTCAAGATTAATGATGAGAGTAAAAAATGAAAAAAAAAGAGTGAAGAGAAGAGAGCTAAAACGAAAACGAAAACGAAAACGAGAAAAGAAAAAAAATACCGAATAAAATCGGTCTAGAACAATATTCCGTTGCCTGTTTTTCTTCTATTTGCTAATTGGTCAAGTTTTTCTCGGTGAATTTGGCCGGAGATTGCCACTTTGCAAAGCGTGGATAAGAACAATCGGATCGGCTTTTTTTTTTTTTTTGTTTGGGTTGTTTTAAGTTTAGATTCTAAGCGTGGGTTTGCGGCGGGCATACAATGGGAACCTGCTCCGGAACAAATTTCCGCAGCGATCAGGGAATTGGCACATAATCTTATACAAAACTTAGGAGGATTAAAGTCTTGTAAAACACAAGAATCATGATTAATTATACCAAATATTCCTTCACGTATTACTATAAACGTAGATATTCTTTCTAATTCCAAAATATAATCAGAAGCATTAACACCAAACATACTTTCCTCACGTGCTGTGTCATACCCGCAGGAATTCCTCCACTGTTGCTTGCCGGCAAAGCTGTCTTTCCTGTCTTTTTCCCGCCTTTCCTGTGTTTGGGCCCATTTTCGCTCCACGCATTCTCAAGGCTCTCACCAGCGTCAATTTTTCCCCCTTACTAATCTTCTTCGTTTGTTAGATTTTTCGTGCTGCTGAATAATTGCTTGTCCTTTGGATTCAACACACAGACCAGCGGTTAAATAACAGGACGCTTTACTTCCTTTTTTTATTTTCTTTTCTGAAAGGGGCTATACACTTCATTCCCATTTCTTTTCACCCGCTAGCCGCCAGCCAAAGAAAAAAACAAAAAAAAAAAAAAAAGCACACTGCTTGCTATCAACCTTTTTTTTTCTTTGACTTTTATCCTTCAGTTTACAGCTTTTGGTACGACGATCCATTGTTCACCCGGATTAGCGTAAAAAAGACAGATTCTGAGTTACGGATAGATAAAGTTTCTAAAAAAAGAACGCTCAAGGAATAGCAAGAAAACATACGAATATGCCACAGGTCAGCGTAAAAGTGGTTGCCGCCGAGAACCTCTACAAGCGAGATGTTTTCCGGCAACCTGACCCTTTTGCAGTGATCACTGTGGATGGTTCACAAACGAAAACCACGAAAACAGCAAAGAAAACGCTCAATCCGTACTGGAACGAGACATTTGGCTTGAATGCCAGCGAGGACTCGATTCTCGTCATTCAGGTTTTTGACCAGAAGAAGTTCAAGAAGAAGGACCAGGGTTTTTTGGGAGTGGTGAATGTGAGGATTGGCGACGTGATTGACCTCTCCACTGCCAGCTCAGAAGAAACCATTACGCGGGACTTGAAAAAGCTGAATGAAAATTTGGCCGTCAGTGGCCGTGTGATCATTGTACTTGGCCATAATTCTGGTGCTCTGGCCAGTCTGCGCCCGAGTGCAGGCGCCAATGGCTCCGCATCAGTGGGAGCCAATTCCAGTTCCAACATCAATTCTGGTAGCATTTCTGGAAACCCACCTCCCCATACTGCAGCCTTAGGTGCAGCCCCATCGTCACCTCCAACTGGAAGTGGTAGCGTAGGCGCAGCCGCCGCTGCCGCCAATAGGCAGTATTCTTCGTTCGAAGATCAATTTGGACGGTTGCCTGCCGGCTGGGAGCGTAGAACCGACAACTTTGGTCGTACGTACTACGTTGACCACAACTCGCGCACGACTACTTGGCAGCGGCCAACATTAGAGCAGCTGGCGTCTGAGCGGGACCAACAGAGAGATGACTACACGGAAGCGGAGCGTAGACAGCATCGTGGTCGTACACTTCCGGGTCAAACGCCACAGTCTCCCACGTTGACCACAAACAACTCCACTAACACCAGCGGTAGCGTCACTGTGAACTCTTCTGGCGCAAACACGCCCGTAAGCCCCGCCGCTGCTGTTTCGATGGCGGCCACCGGTGCCACCACTCGTGGCTTGGGTGAGTTGCCCTCTGGTTGGGAGCAAAGATTCACAAACGAAGGAAGACCATACTTCGTTGACCACAACACAAGAACCACTACCTGGGTTGACCCTAGAAGACAGCAATATATCCGTACCTTCGGTCCAAACACCACCATCCAGCAACAGCCGGTGAGTCAGTTGGGACCTTTGCCTTCGGGCTGGGAGATGCGTTTGACCAATACTGCTCGTGTGTATTTTGTCGACCACAACACAAAAACTACTACATGGGACGACCCTCGTTTGCCCTCGTCGTTGGACCAGAATGTTCCTCAATACAAGCGTGACTTTAGAAGAAAAGTCATCTACTTTAGATCGCAGCCGGCTTTGCGTATTTTACCAGGACAATGTCACATTAAGGTTAGAAGAGACCATATCTTTGAAGATTCTTATCAAGAGATTATGAGACAAACTCCAGACGACTTGAAGAAGAGACTTATGATCAAGTTCGATGGCGAAGAAGGTTTGGACTATGGTGGAGTCTCAAGAGAATTCTTCTTCTTGTTGTCCCACGATATGTTCAACCCATTCTACTGTCTTTTCGAGTACTCGAGTCATGACAATTACACATTACAAATCAATCCAAATTCCGGCATCAACCCAGAACATTTGAACTACTTCAAATTCATTGGAAGGGTTGTTGGTTTGGGTGTTTTCCACAGAAGATTTTTGGATGCTTTCTTTGTCGGTGCTCTCTATAAGATGATGTTGCACAAAAAGGTCGTTTTGCAAGATATGGAAGGTGTGGACGCCGAGTTCTACAGATCCTTGCAATGGATTATTGATAATGATATTACCGATGTCTTGGATCTTACATTTAGCGCAGAAGATGATCAATTCGGACAGATTGTGGAAGTTGACTTGAAACCAGGTGGAAGAGATATCGAGGTCACTCAAGAAAACAAGCACGAATACGTGGAGTTGATCTGTGAATGGAAGATCACCAGAAGAATCCAGGAACAATTCAAGGCCTTCATTGATGGATTCAACGAGTTGGTACCTCAGGAGTTGGTCAACGTCTTCGATGAGAGAGAATTGGAGTTATTGATTGGTGGCTTGGCCGAAATTGATGTTGATGATTGGAAGAAACACACCGATTACAGAGGTTATCAGGAAAGTGACCAGGTTGTTCAATGGTTCTGGCGCTGTATTAAGGAATGGGATTCTGAGCAGAAGGCGCGTTTATTGCAATTTACCACTGGTACGTCTAGAATTCCAGTCAATGGTTTCAAGGACTTGCAAGGTTCAGATGGTCCTAGAAGATTCACTATTGAGAAAGCTGGTGAGCCTCAACAATTGCCTAAATCTCACACGTGTTTCAACAGAGTTGACTTGCCTCCGTACACTAATTACGAGTCAATGAAACAGAAACTCACCTTAGCAGTTGAGGAAACCGTTGGATTTGGACAAGAGTAATCGGTGCTGGTTAGAGTGCGGTCTGCAATGATCAAGCTTAAAGGAGAAACTTATTTTAGAAGGATGTAGTATCCACAGGAAGAAGCTATGATTCGGCAACCGCTTCTAAAAAGAAAAAAAGAAAAACTGTTAATGTCCCGTGGCATGACTACGAGGCCAATCTTTCACTTCTAGTAAGATTTTGCTTCTTGGCGTTAAAAGCATATACTTATTACATAACAATGTTGCATATCTAAAACTTAAAAAAAAAAAAAAATGATAATGATAATTAATAGGGAAAGTGAGAGCGAGGAGAAATCCAAGTGGTGGTAGAGTGTAATGATGTGTAAGCAGAAAGAGGAGAGTCCATATTGCGTCATCGGAAGCATGCGGGGAAAATCTGTATAAAGCATGATCGTCTTATCGCAGCAAGCGTATCACTCGAGTGAACAACCAAATCATGTAGGTTGTTTCAAAAAAAAAAAAGAAATGAAAAAAAAAAATCTTTAATTCCAATTATTTTGCCTCGTGACTCTCCTTCTTAGCCGCGTCGATCTAAGTGCAAGAACTTGCCCGATCGGGGGATTCTCCACTTTTATGTACTACTGAACTGCGGCATGACGGCAAGTCTCCCGTTATAGTTATATAAGGCCAGCCGGAATCTGTAGAAATTAAAGATGTAGTTACAGTTCTTTTTTCATACAATTCAAATTTCTTCACAATAAAATGCCCGACTTATTTGACAATTTTTTCGCCCGTCTTTCTACCTCCATGAATGGAGGCAAGACTAAACCCAGATATGGAGGCTCGTCGCAGGTAAATACCGGCTCGTATTATAGTTATCACAGCTCAAGCACTAATAACAATTCATGGTTGCCAATTGCCAAACCAATGGAGAAAACCGAGAAGAAACCCATGGACAATCTTGATCCCATGGAGCCAAAGGAACCAAAGCCAAGAATGGACTCAATCACAAGCTTAATGTCCGAGAGTTCAGAAGAGAAGTAGTCGGTGAATATGGCCCCCAAAGGCTTACTGCTAATGCCCCCAGTTATGAGTGTGTATGATTTCAAATAAATATTTCCAAGTAATTCTATTGGTTCCGTTTATGTAGAAATGTAGTCATTGGCGCACGCCAGCTCAGTGGATTGCCTGCTCAATTAGGGTTTAGTTGTAAATGCAAGAGGAGAGAAGTGAAGTTGACTGGACGATACTGGACTGGACTGGAATCTCGAGCAAGGCCTTTTACCAGAGAAACCTGACGATGAAGAATTGAAAAAAAAAGGGGAGACAAGAAGAATGAAACGCCACCGACGTGCGAACTTCCATCAAAAGCAACAAAACGCCTTTCGTATCCAAGACCGCTGGTTTCTCCATGCATCGAAACTCGAAGTATCAGACCGCAAATCGGCATCGTCGTGAACGCCAAGCAGACCACTTGCATGAGTCGAGATTCCTGTTTTGAGTCCGCTATTATCTGCGGTCGAGTTATAGTTGGCGTGTGTCAAAGATTGCGAGCGGTTAAGCCGGTGCAGCTGCAGCTGCGGCATTAGTGGCTGGTTAGGTGCTGCTGTGCCAAGAGGTGCCCGCTTGCTTTGAAGTGCCGCATTACTGTTTGAGTTATTAGTGGGTTTGCGTTGTCGTTGAGGCGGGTGCGGGTTGCCGTAGCCATGCAAATTTGCCTTTTTATTAAGTGCCGCATCCCAGCCCCGGCCGCCATTAAGATCCATCCAATCATAGTGACCATCAGCTTTTTCATCAATTGAAATAAGCGCCTTGTCCATTAAACCAAGCAAGTAATCGTAGTCCGGGTCTTCATCAAACTTGAGGTTCCGAACGTAGGTCAAGTACTGCGCAAATTGGATTGGGAATCCGTAACAAAGCTCGTTGATCGACGTTGTTTGCTTTTTGATGCCGATTTTCTCATACTTCTGTTTGTTGGTGGGCGCCTTAAGGCCCTGCCATGGCAAATACCCGCGCAAAAAATACATAAACACATGGCCAAGACTCTCCAAATCGTCCCGACGCAGTTGCTCGCGCCCTAGATGTGTGTTGATCGACATGTACCGTGCTGTACCGCTCAACGCTTTTTTCTCCTTATACGGAATATGCGTTTTCGTCTTGGGGTCGCGGTATTGTTTTGCCATACCGAAATCCACCACATACACCATATTTGCCTGAGGTGTGCCCGGTTTGCCAATAAGAAAATTGTCCGGTTTTACGTCACGATAAATAAGATTATTTTCATGGATCGACTGCATCCGCTGAAGCATTTGCTTTGCCACTTGTGCCACGGTTTTTGTTGAGAATTTGCGCCCGCACCAGTCGAAAAGATCCTCTAAAGAAGGACCCAAAAGATCAATCACCAAGATATTGTGCACGCCTTCTTGCCCAAAAAAATACGCCTTGGGCACACCATTCACTTCACCCAAAATTCTGTACGACCGATACTCGTCTCTTAATTGTGGGGCCTCGCATTTGCGCGGCTCAAACTTGATGGCTATCTGCTGATTGTTAAGGAGATTAATGCCCTCAAAAATAATGCCGAATGAGCCCTCACCGATTTTCTTCCCCACTTTATAGTGCACACCCACACGGTTGCCGCTGCCGGATTGTGCCATCTTTTTTTCTTTGTTTTGTTTTGTTTCTCAAAAAGCTTTTGATTAGAATCTGTCAACCCTTTTTGTCGACTGCTGCTGAATTAAAGTGTATGGGTAGAAATCTATTGCTGGTCACTGGTGCAATGTGAGATGCAAGAAGTCAACGGGTTTTTCAAAAATAAGAAAAACAATAAATGTGTAATACCAGATTCAGATGTCAACAATTCATGCAATTTCGGAAAATTCTATGCCGGCGTTTATAAGGTGGGCCTATGACAAGTATTCCAAGTATTTTTCTTTTTTCCCCGGCTTCTTAAGGGTTGAATTGAATAAATATCAAGCAAGCGTAATTTTCTGGGTTTTTTCAAAAAAAAAAAAAAAACTCTTTTCGTTCTCTCCTATATGTTTGAATGTAGAAAAAGTCTTTCTTTGTTTTTCTGTTCTTTTTTTTTTTCTCCTATTAATGGTGGTGGGACACTTGCAAGATAAGACGTCCAACAAAAAAAAGAAAAGAAAAGGGAATAGGTGATTAAAAATGCTTGCTTCAGCTATCGAAACAAATGACTGGTGTTCGTTTTGCTAATTCCTATAGACCCAAGGGGCAATGTATTGTGAAGAAGATTAGTCTTGCGGAATCTTGTGGCGAGTGTTTTATCAGAAACCTTTTGGAATTTTTTTATCTTCTTTTTTCGTTCTTTGCTTTCACTTTCGGCCTTGCGTGTTGTGGCAGATAGTACTGGTGAGCATGTACGGATCTTTGCACCGACGCTGGCACCATTTTTTTTTTTTTTTTTTTTTTACGTCCCCCCGCTAATTATGGCTGAATGTTTTTAGCTTGATAAATTGTCGCGCGAGGAAAGAGGAGGGAAGGAATGGTCCTGCTTAAATTCATAGGTTTGTTTCAGAATTGATTTGAATATATTTTGAAACTTCTTTACTAGGAAAATCTTTCACTATCAGCTATGGAAGACTTTGCAAAATTTTAAGAGTTGAAAAACATCATAGAAATTAAAACGTGTTGAAACCTTAGTTTTAAAACAAGTTCTGAAAAAGTACTGGTTTCTTTCGATAACTCCAGGATGCGTAAAAAATTATGTACAAGTAACAACCAAAACAGGAACACCGTAAACTCTGTTTAAAAATTACAGCGGCTTTGCAAAGGTTAGTATCAAGTTAACTTGAAAAACCGTTATTTTCTTTTCATTTCTTTCTCTTTTTATTTTCTTATGGTTTGTTTAAACGTTAACTCATGGGGTTGATATACGAACACAGCTCATTTACGAGATTTCCCTTTCGCAACCCCTAAGACCGGCCAATGGTCTTATTTCTTCATACTTAGAACGAGAGTTCAATAGCCAGTCCCGAATTTTCTTTTCAATCAAAATTTTTTCAACCATACTTGGAACTTTTTTGTTATTTATCGCAAGTCACTGGTTTAATAGCAGTACTGTAATAAATTTATTATGATAGGTGCTGATTCGGAAGGGAAGCATTGATGTCACGGACCGTCAATCACCCAAATGAAGATGTCTCCAAAAGAAAATTATAAAAATAAAAACTTAGTATGAAGTGATTGAAGAAAAATTTTTCACATAGCCATACGCTTCCTGCTGAATATAGGTACCATCGTTGAAAATTCCGCTTACTCAGCTTGAGCCAAATCGCGCGAGTCATACTGTGGGGCAAATCTAAATTTTAAATCTTCGACAATCTTCGATTTGCATTCACTTCTTTGCCACTAAGAATTCACGTCTCCGTTATTGCCTTCAAATCAGGAGTAAGCAAAAAAGAAGTCAAACCCAAAAATATTTATAAATCTGTGTTGATAGTCATCTCAATTTTCTCATTTGTTGACGTTATTTCCATCGAAAGCTATCTTCCTAATGGATTCCGATTTATTTCTTCAAACTTGGTTTCTTGAGCTACCGTGGACCGTGATTGGCGATGTGTGTCTGTATTTAGAACCGGAAACCGTGGCGGAAACGCTTCTTAAAGTGCCCAAACTTCGATCCATCATTATAGAACACTACTATAGTCAAGAAGTCCACCTAATTCTTTCGCCCACTAAACGGCCCCATTTCTGTTCTGTCGATCCACAAAGAAAACAGTTGATTGATATTATGACTTATGGTGAAATTGAAGATTTTCTCCTCGAAAACCCTGACCTTACACCGCGTCTGTATAAAGTTATAACCAGTGGTGATTTCCGGTCAATGGAAATCTTGCTTCGCCAATTCCACGGCCGGCTTTCACAGGCACCACGCTTGGAAATCCATGTTGAAAACTATGAGCTTTTGCCTGAAGATTTGGAGCTCATTTTCTCGTTTCCAAATCTTTTCAAAGTCCAGACCTCGCGCATCAAACTTAGGAAATGTATATCTACGCTAGCCCAATTACTTCCACAACTGAGTACCTTAAGAGAGCTAATATTTTTGGGCCATGAGATCCATAATTGGTCGGCAGTTCATTTCCCACCAAATCTTTCACATTTGGATATGTCATGGTACCCAGAAACAGATGTCACCACAGTAAAACTCCCTGAATCTTTAAGAAACTTGTACTGGAACCAGGCGGGCCTAGGAAATGCAGTTTTCGACCGGTTAACGTACCCTCTGCATATCAAAACTTTAATGCTTACGTACAGCAGCTTGGCCAGTGTGAATGTCTCACAACTTCCGCCCACATTGGAAACAATCGATCTTTCTTACAATAATATACACAGCTTCAAGTACGAGGACGGAAAGCATCAATGGCCCGTGAATCTCAAGTCGATTTTGCTCAATGCTAACTTAATTGATGATTCATCACTCAAGCAGCTTTCAGCGATAGAGTGGCCGCCTTTTTTGGAAAACTTGCGCCTTGATGAAAACAAGATAACTTCTCTTGAGCATTTGTCAACATTACCGCGTTCACTCAAGTATTTGGATCTTTCAGACACTCAGTTGAAAAGTTTTGGCGTTAGTCATAATGATGATGACTACCCTTACTTTAAATTTCCCGAATCTTTGGATACATTGAACTTCCAAGGATGCAACTCACTTTCTTATGGCGAAGCATCAGCACATGACGTGATTCCATTTGAGCATCGCGTCCAATTCCCGCCCAATCTCGAGTCCTTAAATCTTACCGAATGTAACGTGAACAAGTTGGCCTATTTCGTGTTCCCGCTGTCGCTCCTTACTCTTTCTTTGACGGGTAATCGTCTCGAGGATTTGACCACATATAATCTCACTCTTGGAACGACAGAGATTGTAAGCTGGAAACAATTGACTCACCTCAGAGATTTGGAGTTATACTATAACAACATTCAAGGGCTACAGAATTGGTGTCCACCCAAATCCTTACGCCGAGTCGATTTACGGCGCAACAAATTAAAGGTATTGACAGGTTTCGCCACGCCTTTGTTCAGCAAAGAGTTCAAGGATGCTACAAATAATATGCAAACATTGAATTTTGAAGAGAATGAGATTACGGATATTGACGGGAGCTTGGTACTTCCCCGCAATTTGATTGCCTTAAACTTGAGCAGAAACAATCTCCACCAGTTCACATTTTTGGACTCGATTGCCAACCATAAGAACTTGGTTAGGTTGGATTTGGGGTCCAATTCTATAGATAAGATCTCGGTACAACTGCCTGGAGAAAAATATGCTTCCCATCTCAAGCAATTTAATCTTTCGAGAAATTCCTGTGCACGCTTCCAGATGACGGCAGACGAATTCTACGGTGTGTTTGAGCAATTAGGACTTGAAGTTACCAAACGAAAACACAACATTAAAAGTGAACACTTATTTAAATAGATCAGGGAGACGAATAATAAACAATAAAATTTCATGCTAAGAAAAGACATTTAATCTAAAAAGCCTCATCTTTCACTGCTCGATCTCAAACTCCGACGCGCATCGACGCATCGAGAACCTCCAACCAACATCAATCAGTACGATATCTTGCAAAATCTACTGTGAAAGTTGGACCAAAGCGAATAGGAGAATTGGGCTTTTATTTAGGAAAATTTCAGCTGCTCCATAGACTTATAAAATTCTTGCTCTTACTTTAGGAAATTTGTGACAACAGATAGTTGAACATACAGCTATAAATATCTTATCTACTTCACGTCTGTTTTCTCACTAAAAAAAAAGAATACAAAGCGAAAGACGAAAAAAAAGAAGAGGAAAAAACAGAAACATTTATCTATTGGAAATGTCAGAGAAACATAAATTTTCTCCCGGAACCCGGGTTTTGGCCTACCATGGCCCGCTTGTCTACGAAGCAAAAGTGATCAAATATCATGCAGAAGGACTGGAATACGTGGATGTGGAAGAAGAGAAAAACGAGCCGCTAGAGAAAAATAAAATCCCGGGGTTTCTTCTTGATCGAAACGCCTATTTCTTGCACTATAAAGGCTGGAACCCGAAATGGGATGAATGGGTGTCGTCAGAACGAATCATAGAATACAATAATGATAACTTGGGTCTTTCAAGAGAACTTCGAAATGCCCGCAAAAGGACAGTTGAGCGGCTAGATTCGGGCAAGGAGGCAAAGGCCGAAGCGGCAGAACAAAAAAGTAGGCGTGGGCGGAAAAGAGAGGCGGTGACCGATGCCCCAACTCGAAAATCATCAGACGATCGTACAAAAGAACAAGCAAAACTTAATGGCACAGGGCGGAAAAAAGCTAAAACAGAACATCGTTCTACAGGTTATGAAATCATGCTACCTTTTTCGGCAAAACTTAAGTGTGTGATGGTGGATGATTGGGAAATGATCACTAAGGACCGCAAGTTGGTGAATCTCGAAACAACCACTCCTGTAGCCAAAATCTTACAAGAATATTATACATGGAAAATCACAAGCCAGAAAAGTGAAATTTTGGGGACTACTAACGAAGCCTTGAGTGGATTGAAAGTGTTGTTTGACCAAACGTTGGGCTTGGACCTTCTCTACAAATTTGAGAGGCTCCAATACAGTGAGGTGTTGCGTACACGCAAAAACGCCGACGCTTCGACTGTTTACGGTATTGAACATTTACTTCGGCTTCTAATCACGCTTCCTGGCCGTGTGGCACAAACCACTATGGACGCAGTGAGTATCAACATAATGATGGGCCAAATGAAAGAGCTTCTTGAATATCTCGACCAAAATATGGCCACATTTGGAAGCTCCTACATGAACGTCAGTTCACAGTATGACCGTGTGGCAAGAGTATAAAAGAAAAAGAGAGAAACTAAATCTGGGGGATAATTCTTATATTCGTGATACATCATAAAAAAACATTCAAACATAAAATTGGCATAGATACGACTGCAATGTCGTATTTCTTTCTTCTTTTTTTTTAATTGGCTCAAGCGCTAGAAATAGGAATGGCCAAATAGTCCACTTCCACCAACGCATTTTCGTTGTTACACTTGACCTGCAACTCCAACTTCCAGTGTCTATTATACATATCCTCCTCCTCGCGGGGGAAACCATGATCGCCTTCATCCTGGAACTTCCAAGTGATGGATTTTGGCGTTTCTTCCATTTGGCCCTTACCGAAATCCATCTGGAACCCAGAACACCGCTCCATATCCACCATCAAGTGCCTCTTAATGTGGTGCTGAAGATTTCTCCTAAATTTGCGTGAGTTCTTATTCATTGTTGGCTTGATTTTGTCCAAATTATCATGGCACTCTTTCAAAACAAATGGAGGGTAATAAGTCAAGTGCGCATGGCAATAGTCGAAATCATTGTCCCAAGTCTCATCCCGAATATAAGACTCAAAAGCAATAATATCTTCGAAATCTTTCTTAGGAGGCGCTTTCAAAATCTCCGTGATGGAGCCATCGTCACTTTCAATAGAAGTAATGGAAGAGGACCGGGATTTGGGGACTGGCTTAAGGTGCTCGAGCTTCTCGATATTATCAAAGTTTAACTCGAGCTTGGGGGTTTTCTTGGACTTGGTCATAGTTTAACTTGTTGGGGAAAATACGTTTTGATAGAGTAGAATAAGGAAAACAGACTATTTTTCAAAAAGCAATTTTTTTTTTTATTTCTTATTTGCTTCTTTCTTTGGTGGTGGGTGGGTTCCTAATGATTTGGGTGCAAAATATGGATATCCCATAATTCACTCACCTTTATATACGGGGATAGGCGCAGGTCCGGTCTCCCGGGTGCGGGTTTGCTTGCATGCTAACTTAAATCCCGGCACGAGTCTCTCCACTTTTTTTTTTCTTAAGATACAGTCGGAATTTCTTTTTTTCTGCGTTGTTCCGTATTTCAAAATCCGGGGAAGAAAAGGGGCTACGAGTAAATCAACTTTGGCAACAGTAATTCTTAGACCGCAATTCTTGTACAATCTCCCGATTCTGCAAAATGCATGACCCCGTTATCACCCGCATTTACAAAGTGTAACCACCACGCTACTTCGAAATTTGTCATGGTACAATCAGTTAAGTATTCTAGAAAAACGTACTTAAGTTTTCAATTCTACGGGGTTTTGAGCTGGTTGAGCTGAATTGTTATAGAGAAGACAGAGAAATTATAATGTGGTGAACTATACGCTTAGATGGCGTGAGTGTGCGCGATAAACAATTTAATTCCTTGATAAGAAATCGTAAAGCCGGGGAATGTCACCCCATTCTAATCAGCCTTCTTTTTTTTTCTTTCTTTTTTTTCTCTTCTCCTTTGATTATTTGAGAATATATGTGGCATGATACGGGGTAGATCCGGATATTCGGCGTTTTCCATCTCATTGTCTCACCCTATTGGTATTAGGCTTTCGAATTTTGGTAGGATATAGACATTGGATTTTAAAAAAGGCACTGTTTTTTTCCACCTTTCTGATATTTTAATTGTTTCGAAACAAAATGAAGAAACTGTATAAGCTTTTTTATCAGGAATCAGGATTCCTTATCATAAATTTGCATCCCTAAAAGGAAATCTCACGCTAGGTAACTGGAATGCCAGCCGCACGACTAAAGTAATCAGTTTTAGAGTCAGACATGTAATCGAAAATTGCCCACAGTTTGAATCTTTCTTCTAAATTCACCGTTTGATTTACCCAAATTTGTTTGATTTTTTTTCTCTCCATAAATACGCTTTTATACGAAAAATTTACTTTGCTATTTCAACAAGAAGGGAGCATGGCGATGCCCCATGAAATGCGGAGAAGAGAGAGAACGCACGATTTGGTGAGTCGCGCACAATGCATGATCCCCTTTGGATATTCGAGGGGTGCTTGCAACATTTGTTACCCGAAATCGGAGCTAGGGCACAGCTTCCCGAAATGAAACAATGAAACAGCCCCACACTTCAACTTTAACTCAAGCTTAAATGGGGAAATGTATCGTTATTGAATTTGCTGGATTGAGCGTTTCGTTTGGAAAGGTAAATTTTTCGAAAATATTCTCCTCTTCTTTTTCAATGTCTGTTTAACTTTTAACTTTTCTTTGGGTTGGTCAAAACCAAGTGTCTCTGATTCTGGCATGATGTCACTAAACGTAGTGCTTTTCTTCAAATATAGGGGTACGTTATTAAGCTATCCACAAAAGTTTTGGGATACTTGATTTCCTCTCTTGTAAAACTTTTTTTTTTCTTAATCGTACAATAAAACAATATAGGAATATATCATCTACTCTGTTTTGCGGTTATACCCGAAGTGTTTTACTTGATCTTCGAGTCATCATTTGGTAGTGAGCGTCTGTGCCATTCAGAAGTGTTGCCTTGGATTTGCATTTTGATCTTTTTTTCAAAACCAAAAGCAAAAATGAAAAAAAAAAAATTGAAGAATGAATTTAAAAATAACAAACCAACGCTCGTGAAGTCTTCAATCCCTGATAATATTGTCGGTCAAACCTGCGCACTAGAATTTTCCACTCACTATGTGAGGCACTGAAGCAGGCCCATCTCAAACCGAGTTCAAATCTCAAAGATCAAGCATATTGGGCACAAGTATTCCACACTTCAACAAAAAAAGTACAAAAAAATTGGGATAATTCTAATAATTTTACAAATTATCACATTAACTTCATAAAAACTACTTAAATATCATAATACCATGGTTTTCGGCGTGTACACGGGTCCTCAGGAACCAGAAAAGCCTCTAGCACTAATGACACAAGAAGAACAGGCGGAAATGGGTGCTAAGAAAATGGTCGAGGTCATGCAATCTTGCCCGGGAAAAACCGTGATGTCAGGAGGCTCGGGGTTCTTTTTGGGAGGTTTTTTCGGTTTGTTCATGGCATCCATGGCCTATGATGTGCCTGTTGGAGGCAATGCGGTGAGTCACATTAGTGAGTTGCCGTTTAAACAGCAAATGAAACTTCAGTTTACGGATATGGCCAAACGGTCGTACTCGAGTGCCAAAAATTTCGGGTATATCGGTATGATTTTCTCGGGAGTCGAGTGTTCGATCGAAAGCTTGCGGGCTAAACACGACATTTATAATGGTGTTTCGGCTGGATGTATCACGGGTGCTGGACTTTCCATTAAGGCTGGTCCTCAAGCAGCATTACTTGGATGTGCTGGGTTTGCAGCGTTTTCAACCGCCATCGATCTTTATATGAACTCGGAACACGCTGCTCCTCCAAGAAATGACTACGATGATTGAAGGGATTGAGATTGGGCATGTGATTAGCTGCCTTCTGTATATATGTATTATAGTACAATTTTAGAAAGAATGAATAATTTTGAAAACGTCAACAGAAGTAGTAGCAGTACTCGTACGAGAATTGTCCCGCATAAAACGATGCAAGAAGCAACATTATCACTGTCCCAAGCAATAACACGTATTTCCACCTCATGTTCGTTTCAACATTAACTTGCCCCTGGGTCTTTTGAATACGCTGAAGTTCATGTACAATACTTTCCTGCTGCTTGCGTTCAATCATCTCACTAAGCATGGCCGAAAGTTTGGTGAATTTACTGTGGTCTGCATCTATGGCATCTTTGCTCCCATATAATGTCTTGATAACGTCTAGCTGGTGCTGTAGTTCATCTATAATTGTGGGCCCACTTTCTTCGATTTCTTGACTGATTTCATTTTCCACCTCACTATCATAATTATTGAAATTTGTGGCATATGATCCACGATCTCGTCTCCAGATCGGTAGCGATATATGTTCGTCAGAACCCCGATTTTCGGGCCTCGGTTCTCGTGTTTCCAGAAAGTTTCTCTTTTCAAAAAGACGTCGTTTTCGTATAGGCTCGTATACTATAGGCGCTGGCGCAGACGGCTCTTCTTCAAACGAAGTTTCGCTTTTAATATGACTGCTGCTGGCTTTATAAGGAAGCGGTAGAGGTTCCCCTAGCTGAGCCAATATATCTGTGGATTTCCGTTTGCGATTCATATCATTTCTTTGTAAATTCCAAAAGGGGGGATGTATAATTAAAAAAATTGAATTAAAAAAGTTATTGTTTTATTAAAATTCCGTGTTTGGATTGCGTTTTAAAATATATCAACACTCAGCCGAGCTGGTGTTTACTTTTTCTCACCACGTCTCTTTATTCCTCCACGACTCGCGCACCAGCGGCTTGTGTGCAGGTCATTTTCGACTCAATGCAGCAGTAGAATCATGCACAGTCAAAGTTACCCCGAGTGGCAGCAGTGAGCCAAGCAACCAAAACAAATTAAGAATCAAGGAAAAATAAAACTGTGGTTTATTTCCGAGAACGTGACTTGAAGAGTTTACTGAAAAACCTCTTTGTCAAATATGCAGTGCACCCAATGAATCTAAAAAGAGCCATAAATGCAACTGTCCAAAGAATCACCGTAAGGAAGATTTCCGAGCGGCCCGATTTATTAACCGACGCTTCTGCATCAAACTGATTAAACCCTCCAGTTTCCAACACTAACGCCACAATAACAAAATTGGAAAACATCCACACAAGCACAGTCATCGATCTGATAAACGCGTAGTAGTCATCGTTGGAAGTCTTTGTCTCTTTACCAGTATCCTCCTGCGGTTTCTTGATTTTCTCCAATTGATTAAGGTAAGATTGATTGATTTCTTCTTTCAATACTGGAATATTCACATCGAATGTTCCGTCCTCTCTCACTTTAGCTGCACCCAAATCTTTTGCTCCAGTATCACCCTTGGTTCCCCACGAAACATCGTCGATATTGCAAAACGCATAAATATTCAATACATTGACGTATGCGGGAGAAAGCAAGAGGTACTGAATAAACGACGTAAACATATGCCAGGGCTCCAAATAAAGAAACGACGCAAGAAAGTAGAGCGCGTATGTTGACGAAGTAGCCACCACCAAATCTCTAAATTGCGAGTTTTGGAAAAAGAGCGATACTGTAATTCTCGTGCCACTATGATAAAGGGCCTGGATCGCATGTACAGCCATGTAAATGGCAGCAAAGATCATGTACACCATCAAAATAGCAAAGAAAAGCACAATCACAATGTAGAATTTCTCTGTACCCTTAGGCTTATTACCAAAACTCAACACAAATGTGGTGACAATAGATGCCAAGTAAAGCCATAGGAATATCACAGAAAGGACATTTCCGGGAGCAAAGTTGAGGTCTGGCGAACTGAGCGAGGTGGTCAAGATGCGGAAAACAAGAAAGTAGGAGCCGATGGAAAACCACGACACAATCAAACTAATGAACTGATAGATAAACTCGATGTGGAGAAACAATTTGCGGCCAATACCATGTGAAGAAGTCCAAATCTTGGGGAAATGAACTAGCGAATAGATGGCGGCGAAAAACGAACCGTTCAACCATCTTCTGCGCTGTAAGATAAATTCGGCCAATCCTTCTGGCACATCTGTTTCGGCGCTAGCGGACTTACAGTACCGAAGAAGCCACGAACATCCCTTTTTAGCCACTAGTTCGTAACACAAAATTCTGTCTTCGGCAAGGTACATATTTGATGTGAAAATGCCCGCCTCATCTTTAAGCAAATTACGCTTAAGCTCATACTCATCATCATCGGGATCAAGCTCGCCGCTGCCGTGTAAAAACTCTCCTTTAAAGTACTTTTCGAGCGGGCCTCTGCCATTAATATCGTTTTGAAGCGCCACGTATCGATAGGCAGAAAACGCACCGGGAAGCACCGAGATAAACCCAAACATGGACTCGGTGGGTTTGTCCAAAATGTTTGAGATCTTATACTCGAAGTTCTGGCCATATACAAGTGGGTTGGTAAGCATCTGGCGTTTTTTCAACGACGCTTTGATCTCACCACAAGCCCCTGCCACCTGAGGATCAGAGTCAAATTCTTTCCACAAATGATACAACGATTTCCCCGAGGGCTGAGTACCGCAATCAAGAAGAATCACGACATTTGGCTCAAGCACTTGAGAAATCGCCTCAAAACACCATCTGTGAGAATTGATTTTTTTGGCGTTTTGCTCCTTAAGACAGAAAAGCATTTGCACAGGCACGGCCTTTTCTGTGGTGAGCTTGACTGTATCATCAACAGACGAAATGCCAACTCGCGTAGTATACTCGTACATGTGTGCCTTGACTTTTTTATCATCAATTCTGGATTTGGCCAAACCTTCCTGATATACACCCAATGCAGCCAACAACGCCTGTGCTCGCTCATTAATTTTTGAACGGCCATCACTGACCACACAAACAACGATTTTTTTCCATGAATCTTTGCCCCATACCGGTGAACGTGTGCGGGACTCAAAATGCTTAATGTTTTTAAACACACCTTTAAGCGTGCGGGCCAAAAGAATATCGTCTTCGTTATACATGGTTATAACGATCATAAGCTCAGTCTGACGCCTAACGGGGTAATGGATCGGACGTAAAATATAGCCGTCCCGCCAGAAGTTCGACGGCCCGCACGTGACGGCCGTGTATCTCATATACGAAAATTCTCTACTGAGTCCACCATCTTTGGCATTTGTCTGATAATCGGGGAATTTCGTAAGCAATTCTGTGGCCACGGGACAGTCCAAAACCAAATGACCGTTATGGCCCGTGGCTATACCTGCACGGGGTTTTTCCCTCACCTCTTCCTCTTCGGGTGGCACCAGAAGAGGTTCAAATGGAGATTGTGGAACTTCTTGTTCGTCATCGTAAATCAAATCTGGCTGCGGCAGAACCGGCATATGAATCGTCTGCAAGTCGAAATGGTCGCCTTGGAAATCGTTATAATGGATATCCCGGTCGAATTCCCGCTCTTCTTCATCTGTTTCATATGCATGTGGGACAAATGCCTGGTCAAATGTCCGGTCATGATTTTCATATATTGGCTGCGACACACGCCGGTTTATATGACTATGTGGATATTCCGACATTTCGTAGTCTGCACCAAAAGGGTTAGAACCCTGTCTGTTATACTCGTGTGTAGCTGGCTGTGGATAATTTTGCAAAGGTCTGGGATTAAATATATCCTGCGGCCGGTTTCCTTCGTAGTAGGCCATAAAATTGTCGTCGGGCTGTCTGGTCTCTCTGGTGTTATACGCAGTTTCGGGCTCTTGGAAAATTAGCAGACTGCTGCTTCTGTTTCTATTTCTGGTGGGTGAATAGTTGTAAACCCCGTTGGTTTGTCTGGATTCGTCCATTTCATACGAATCCAGGTATCTGGGATTTCCGCTCGGACGCGAGTACATTTTTTTTCTTTCTTTTTTTTTTTGTTTTCTGATCTCTTTGTTATGCCTCGGCTATGATCTGCTTATCCAAAAGAGGAAGTTTGACGATCTGGACAGATCCAGGTTAACACGGAAACAATAGCGTGGATCCAAACAATGCTGGCTGAAGATTCCCGTCGCGTGAAAAATCTGCGTGAATTGGAATTTAGTGGTGAATTGAGCAATTATTCCGTCTGAGAATAATAAGCCAGTATTTTTCTTGGTTTCTTCTGTTCGCCGTCTCCTAAGAGTTTGTCAAATTTACCTGGGGGATAATGTCTTGTTGGAAATATTCAAGGTGGCCAAATGCCGAGTTTTGAAGCGCAGTCCGGATCAGGAATTAACTACTTTTGGAGTGATGCAGGCCACGCGTGCGTGTGCATGCACTGCGGAAAGATGAAACCCCTTTTTGCGTGGGCGCGTGGGAGGTGTTGGCGCTACACAGCCTCGCGCTTAGACTACCTCGCATAGCCTTGCGCTATTATTAGAAGAATAAGATGAGTAATTTGTCTGAGGCTTCCCAGGAAGACCAATTATGAGGCTTCATTGTGTAAAAGTGTGGTTGTTTTCTTTTCTCTTTTTCACCCTTGGGCTGCTGTTTCAAGCCTTGGTGGGGCTTAGCGTATATTCTATTAATTTTAGTCATTGTAATTTTACTAGAGATATTACACCTAGAGTCATATAAGAATATTACCCTTTGTTTTGATAAAGGAATAATTTCGACAACGTTTCTCGTATTTTTGTCTCGGTAGAATAATTGCAATAGCACGCCATATGGACGGCGCGTATCGATGCTAAAAATATCACATGCTGTTTAGCTGCGGTCGCAGGAAATCTACATCAACAGGGCAAGGTGCCTAATTATTGGCTGAATGTTCAATTTATGCCTTAGGAAACCGAGTGAGATACCCCGTTTCTCTATTCTTGGAATTTATATCGTCAATACTACTTAAATTTTTCGGAGACTTTTACACTTCGTGTATTCATCTATTGTCTCAGACATTGAACGTATGTTCCCAGCCACATGCTTCAAATAATATCGAAAAAAATTGTTTCAAAGCAAAATTATAAAACATCTTTTGGTATTTCAAAAGTGAGTACGTCAATGAAATTTGAAGTCAGCAAGTGTCTAGGAAAGCGCAATTATCCGGTAGGTATAATTGGTCGTTTTAAGGAAATTAAAGTCATGATTTAACAGAAGATGATTTTAGAAATAATCTCAGTCGTAATCTATGAATCGAGAAAGAAAGAAAAAATCTTGCTTCTTTCAATACCGCTCAACAGTAATTCCATACGGTCTGGAAATCTTCTATTTGCAACACAGGTAAACATTTTGAGAGCTGTAATCCACACACTTTTTCATTTCATGCACAAAACTAAAATATCATGTTCGCTACTGATTTGATCCGAGCTTCAAGAATTATGTCTTCGTTCTCGGCTGAATCAAATTTGCAAATTCTCAAATATCAACTCAAATATCAGTAACCAGTCTTCATTATTTTTTTTATTTTTGTCCATGAGTCCTGAACTTGGTTTTCGCGCAAGCACCCTGACTATTCTATAAAAAAGACAACAATTTTTCAACCATGAAAACTAATAACTATTTTCTTTGATTAAAAATTGGAAATTCCTATATCATTACACTACCCAAAAAAAAAAAAAGACATCCAAATATCATTTTTGTTGCCCCGAATCGCCTCTTTATGATCTTCCGTTTTTCTTCTTATCTCGCAATCGCATCTGTCAAAACAGGCGGTGCGGCATCGCGCCTCGGCATCTCCGCGGAACATCGCGTTTAAAGATCTTTTCACATACGGCGATTTAGCTTTCGGATTTTTTTGTCCGGCTTCAAAAGATCTCTTACTTTTTTTTTTCTTTAACTTGTTGTCTTTCTTTTCTTCTTTCTTTCTTTGGTATAGAATAATATCCACAAACCTAACATATATAAAAATGGCCCAACACGTTTGCACTGAAGAATTTAAGCAATTTCTCACCGACTTGCCTAAATGTGAACATCACCTTCACCTCGAGGGAACTTTGGAGCCATCCCTCTTGTTCAATTTGGCCAAGAGAAACAACATTACATTGCCAGAAATGTTCCCACCCACCGTGGAGGCATGCAATGAGAGATACGCTAATTTCGCCGACTTGCAGGACTTCTTGGACCACTACTATATCGGTATGAGTGTATTGATTAAAGAGGCCGATTTCTACGATTTGGCCATGGACTACTTTGAGCGTGCATACAAGGACGGATGCTTGCATTCGGAGGTGTTTTTCGACCCTCAAGGACA